>CAUYQG010109530.1:0-12506 GCA_963574415.1 Tarsius wallacei | reverse complement strand
CCTCTCTGGAAGACAGTTTGGCGATTTCTGAAAGAACTAGAAATTGACCTTCCATATGACCCAGCAATTCCCCTATTGGGAATATGCCTGGAGGAACTCAAATTATTCTACAAAAAAGACACCTGCACATGTATGTTTGTTGCAGCTGTATTCACAATAGCAAAAACATGGAACCAACGTTGTTGTCCATCGAAACTGGACTAGATTAAAAAAAAAATGTGGTACATATGCACAATGGAATATTATGCAGCCATAAAGACAGACAAACAAATGGACTTCGCAGCAAATTGGATGTATTTGGAGTCAGTCATACCCAGTGATCTATCACAGAAATAAAGAACAGAGTACCATATATTCTCTCTCATAAGTGGACCTTGAATAATTATAATACTATAAGAAAGAGATTGGCAGTAGTGGGAAACTCTCAGGGGAGAAGAGTGGGATTGGCAGAAACTGCTAAGGGTGAGAGGGGCATACCTTATCAACAAGGGTACCTGCATAATCAGCGTTTGTATACCTAACCCTGAATTGTACCCTACATCTTTATAATAAAAAACATATTATTTAAAAAAAGAATACATTGTAGATGCCATGTAAGTCATTGTTATATTGTACTGCTTAAGGAATAATGTCAAGAAAAAGAGTATGCATATACACAGTACAGATGCACATTAAAAGAATATATTTTCCATTTCTGGTTGGAATGAGGAACCCATGGAAACAAAGGATTGACTGTATTTTTTTAAAATTTTTATTTTAAAGACTTGGGGTGCAATTCAGAGTTAAGTATAAAAATGTCAGTGTACAGGTAAAGTTTGGGCCTCACTTTGGTTCTCACGTCACCTGGTTTGAGATTCGATGGGTTGACTGTATTAAATTGAAAGAATGAACATCAATTTTGCTGACAACTAAACAACTGTATTCTTCTTAAAAGAACTGAATGGGTCCAAAGTTATGGTATTGTATAAAAATACATTTTCAGACAGATAAGTAGTCAGTTGAAAAAACTTCAGCTTGTCTTGTCAATGACCACATTCAAGCAGTACCATATGGCCTAACTCAAAGAGTTAACTCACTATATATATTTGTATATGAGAAAGTACTTCTAAAATTCACTCATTTAAATCAACCAAATATTATTTTTTGAGGGTTAACTCTGAGCCAGATACTTTTTTAGGCAACTGAAGTACATCAGTTACCAACAGACTAATGTGGTTGCTCTCTTATACTACATTTAATATTCTTACGTTTTCCATTCCCTACATTATATAAATGTGGTATTTCAGTTATGTATATTGACATATGCTAAGCATATGGAGTTGAAATTTTCTTAGAAAATAATTGCTGGCTGAGCATAATAGAATGCGCCTGTAATCTCCACTACATTAGAGACTGAGGCGGGAGGATCCCTTGTGCTCTGGAGTTTCAGTCTAGCCTGGGCAACCTATGAAAAAAGAAAAAAAAGAAAAAGAAAAGAATTTCCTTGACTAATGTAAAAAAATTTGGCTTAACAACCAATGTATAAACTTAGAACTCTCTAACCTTTTGCCTAATTTGAAATACCAATAGCAAATCTGATTAATTCATGTAAATAACAATATAATACCATTTGCATTTATATTGTCCATTATTTTGTTAAACCTTTAGTGTTTGTCATCTTATATCAGAGAATGAATGGTTGGCTGTTTCTTAAGTCAGTTTCACTCTTCTTTCTTGGCACACATTCTCTTGCGTCCTTTGTTTAAGTATGTGAGTGAATAAATGTAGGGCTGGCAGATATGATGTGCATTAATCCTAGTCATGGCATATTGCCCTTCCATGGCATATCTTCTGTGTTCTCTCTCATCATGTTGGCTTAATGCAAATATGCGTGGTAACCTTGGAAGCCTTTTTTTTTAAATTTTTTTTAAGAAAGCAGGATTTATTGCGAGGACAGAGAAGCTCCCACAGTGGGAGGGGGCCCCAAAGGGGTTGCCCCTCCTTGGAAGCCTTAAGCTGAATGTAGTGGAGCCAGAATATAAAAAGACTGAGCCTAGTTGCTGATTTTTCAATTTTCTAAGCTATCTGCTTAGGAACACCCATTTTGAACTTTAGTTTAAGATGTTTTATGGATTACAATAGGTATAATTGATGATTATACTTTACTTTCCTCCATTAATAGCAAATAGAAGGAGTGTCATCAGATTGGGTAGGAGAGTGCTACTTAAAAGTTTATAATTGAATATAAAGAAAAGATAATCCTCTAACTATACATATGTATGTGAGTGTATGCATATATATATATGTATATATGTGTGTATCTTTTTAAAGTAGAAAACAACCTTGTTTAACTGATTGACTCTGAAAAATGCTTAAAGAGAATCAGAGAAATTTACTTTTTAAAAAATGTTACTTTTACTTTTTAAAGTTCATTTTAAATTTAACTGAATTCTACCTAAAGGTAAGAGTGAGAACTCTATAAACAGAAAATAAAACAAATTTTTACTTTATTTCCCCAATTATATAAAACTTAGCCATAAATATCTAAAGGAATGCCATGTTACTAGGAATTGAACAATCATTTGAATTCAGTGGCAAATAGTTGCACAAAAGGCTTAAAATGAATAACCATATAAGTAAAAGAAACCAATGGAATGATAAGAATTGTTTTTTTAGTGTTAGCATCAAAGAGGATGTAAGTCAGCAGAACAATAAGAATTAAGTGGAAAAATGAATAAATAATGTTTTTAGGACTAAGTCATATTCAGAAAAAAGCTTGAAAACTGAATTTTGAAGTCTTGAATTTTGTGAAACAGCAATTGATAAAAATAGTTAATAGTGGAATGTATAAAACATTTAAAATGCCTAAGGTGTTCTTCATTATTGTTTTGATTTTTGGCTAAATGTGGATTGCACCTAGTTATTGAAAATGTCTGAAAGGTAACATAAGGATAAAGATGGACAGATATGAAGATTTTCAAGTCCAGGTAAATTAGATTTCAGAAGTTGAGAACTAAAGAGCTTGACTTTGATATATGTTAATGTTTTAAATTATTATTATTATTATTATTATTATTATTATTATTATTATTATTATTTTGAGTTGGAGTCTCACTCTGTCACCCAGACTGGAGTGCAGTGGCCGCTCCCGGACACCACAGCCTCGACCTGCTGGACTCCAGCAATCCTTCCGCCTCAGCCTTCCAAGTAGCTGAAACTACAGGTGCGCGCTACCATGCCCAGCTAATTTTTGATTTATTGTAGAGATGTGGTCTCGTCAAGTTGCCCAGGCGGGTCTCGAACCCGCGGGCTCAGGCTATTCACTTACTTTGGCCTCCCAAAGCGCGGGATTACAGGCTGAGCCACCGAGCCTGGCCAATGCTTTAAATTATTAAACAAATTGTTTGATTGTACTTCAAAAAGAAAATACTGACAATTACCTAACATCTTAAGTTCAATTCTTGCCAAATTAACTTACTCTTCTTTTTTAAAGTGTAATTAGGCTGACATATAAGGAGTTTTGCAAAGCCCTTATACATCTTGATGTAACCCAGACATCTCAAAAAGATTGTTTATGTAAGTACACGTCAAGGCAATTAGTGCAAAGGTGGTTATTATTATGATGATTTAACTTAAGTTTACTTAGCCAGAGGAAACTCCATAATTATTTTATATTCAGTGGAAAAAAAACTTTAGTAAGAAAAGAACATGACTTTATATTCATATATTAATAATATAAAGCAAGGCCTTTGGCTCCCATATACAATTGAAACATACTACATTTATCATTATGTGTCTTACTTATTTCACTTAATATATGACTTTCAGTTCCATACGTGCTGCTGTAAATACAGAATCACATTTTTAAAAATCACCAAATAGTATTCCATTGTGAATATATATCATGTTTTTAAAAATCTACTCATCTGTTGCTGGGCACTTAGGTTATACCAGATTTTTCCTCATGTGGATAGTGCTGTGATAAACATGGTGATGCAGGTATCTCTTTGATATATGGGTTTTCCTTCTTTTGGATAAATAACCACTAGTGGTATTGTTGGATCTTACTTCTGTTTTTAGTTTTTTGAGTAATATCCATATTGCTTTCAGCAACGGTGGTACTATTTTACAATTCCACTACAGTGCATGAGTACTATTTCCTCCACATCCTTACCAATGTCTGATATTTTGTGTATTTTTGATAATAGCCATCCTAACTGGGATGGAATGCTCTCTCATTGTAATTTTAAATTTGTGTTTCCCTTATAATTAGTGATGTTTAACTTTAAAAAAATATATCTGTTGGGCATTTTTATATCTTCTTTTGAGAAATGTCCATTCAGACCTTTTACTCATTTTCAGATTTTTCCATTCAGCATGATATTAGCTGTGGATGTATCATATGTGGCCTTAATAATTTTGAAATATGTTTCTTTAATTCCTACTTTTTTGAGAGTGTTTATTATGAAGGGATGTTGAATTTTATCAAATACTTTTTATGCATCTAAATAATAAAGCATGTGATTTTTATTTTTCACTCTGTTGTGATGTATTATATATTTTATGTAGAATCATTTTTGCATCCTTGGGATAACTCACACTTGGTCATGGCAAATAATCTTCCTCATGTGCTGTTGGATTGCTAACATTTTGTTGAAAAATTTTGCATCATGTTCATCAAGGACATTCACCTGTAATTTTTTTTTTTTTTTTTTTTTTGCTGTGTCATTGTCTGCTGTTGTTATCAGGGTAATGCTGGCCTATTAGAGTAAGCTAGGACTATGTCCCTCATCTTCAAGTTTTTGGAATAGCTTGAAGATAATTAGCATTAGTTCTTCTTTATAATTTTGGTACAATTTGACATTGATGCCAGTTCTTGGGTTTGTTTTTTTAAAGATGAGATTTTTCACTACAGATTTAATCTGGCTATCCATTATTGGTCTGTTCAGATTCTCTATTTCTTCCTGTTTTGCTCTCGGTAGGATATATGTGTCTAGGAATTTATTCATTTCTTCTAGGTTTTCTAGTTTGTTAGCATATAGTTGTTCATAATAGTCTCTGATCATTTTATGTATTGCTCTGATATCTGCTGTAATGTCTCTTTTTTGTTTCTGGTGTGTATTTGGTCTTCTCTCCTTTTTCCTTGGTTAGTCTGCCTAGCAATTTATTGATTTTGTTTATCATTGCAAAAAACCAACGTTTTGTTGATCCTTTGTGTTTTTTCATTTCTATTTTATTCTTCTCTGCTCTTATCTTTATGGTTTATTTCCTTCTACTACTTTTAAAAAATATTTCTTATATACTTCTTATAGTGCACCATTAGGTTGTTAATTTGAAATCTTTCTTCTTTTGTGGTGTAAGCATTTATTGTTATAATCTTCCCTCTTAGCATTCCTTTTGTTGTTACTCATAGGTTCGGCATTTTGCTTTTCAATTTTATTTTTTTAAATATGTTTTTAAAAAATTATCCTTAGTTTCCTTATTAACTTAATCATTCAGGACTATGTTATTTAATGTTCATATATTTTTACAGTTTTCAAAGTTCCTTTTGTTATTGATTTTTAGTTTTATTTCATTGTGGTCTAAGAAGATGCTTGATACAATTTTGATATTTAAAAATTTGTTGCGACTTGTTTTACAGCCTAAAATATGATCTAACCTGTAGAATGTTCCATATGCTGATGAGTGGAACATGTATTTTGCAGCTGTTGGGTAAATTATTCTGCAAGTGCCTGTTGGGTGTATTTGGTTTAATGTGCAGTTTAAATCCAATGCTTCTATTCTGATTCTAGATCTAGATAATATGTCTAATGCTGAGTGGGGGTCATTGAAGTTCATCTGTTATTTTTCTGGAGTCTGTCTTTCTCTTTAGATCTAATGGTATTTACCTTACAGATATGGATGCTCCTTTCTGGGCACATATGTATTTAGAATTGTTATATCTTTTTGTTGAATTGATCCCTTTCTTTATATCATGACCTGTTAAAGGTTCATATATAGTAATTTATAGAGACCTGAATTGAGTTTGTCTGAGTGCAAAGTGTCTAATATACTAGTCTTCAATGATAAGTGTATATGTGGCTTTAATTTTATTCTCTACATATTTTTACATCTTTTACATTATTCACAACCTGGAAGAATACTTTGGCTTACTAGATGTTAATGTGAATTTGGTTAACTTCAAATAAATGAAAGCATTTACTTTTCAGTTATTACAGCTGTGTGTTATAGTATCTTTTATCTGCATCTATTATACTCAAAATGTAGTCCATATATTAGTGACTGCCCAAAACTGTTTGTTACTGGTTTATGAAGAGATAAGGAATCAACTGAATGAATCATTTTGTATTAGATAAATTTAATAATAACAAACTGAGGCTTATTCTTTCTTTTCTTCTCTCTCTCTCTCTTTCTTTTGAAGTAGGGTTTGAGGGCTTAAATCACAGACACTGACACAAAGTTATAAGTAACAAAGGAGAGGTTTATTAGCCAGATTCGGCCATGGCTGGTGGCCACTTGCTGAATAATGAATTTTAAAGCAAGGGTGGCCAGCTGTATCACTGGGCTGCCTTAAGTAGTTTAGACTTATATTTTAGTGGGCTGAAGATAGAACTTGGGATGTTCCCGGGCTCTTATCACATCATTCTGCTAGCATGGGAAAGCAAGCAATTTTATAGAAGCAGATATAGCCAGTTATGTAGGTGTAGTGGATAAAGGTGTTATTAATTTTGTAATGTTTTTAAAACAGTTTTTAGGAAGGGAGTGAAGTCCGTGAAGCCTGCTCCAAGGTCCAAGCCGCTTTTTTGTTTTTGTTTTTTTTTACATTTCGTTTTTTGTTTTCTTTTACACTTACTTTTTCTTTCTCTTTCTTTCTTTCTTTCTTTCTTTCTTTCTTTCTTTCTTTCTTTCTTTCTTTTTCTTTCTTTCTTTCAAATAAACACTTTGATCCCAATAGATGGGAGTAAAACTCAGTGGTATTTATCTATAGAGAGTTTGAGAATCTGTCACCTGGAAAATAAACTGTGGTCTTCACACGGGTTACACCATGTTATAGTACTTTTTCTACACATAAGCATCAAATTGAAGTGGAACTTTTATAGAAGGGAAATTAAGTTAATAAAAAACCTAGAAGTAACATCACACAATGAATGAAAGAATGAAGAGTTGGAAGCAAGTGGTCTAATTATTTTGGAATTTGAAGTGTCATCATTGAAAGGAGGGTGGGTGCTTAAATATAAACAGAATAGGTAGAAATTAGTAGAAGAAGGATTTTGTCTCAATAATCAGGAAGGAGTCTGATTACTACAGTAGAAAAATTGAGAGCATTCTGTTTAGAAAAAAAGTCCATAACATTAGAGCTATTGAAATATTTTTGTGTGACTACATGAAAAGCAATTGGTGTAAGACTTATCCCTAAAAGTTCTGGTCCATTAGGTTTTCTAGTATTGTCCCAGGTGGACATAACTGTTAGTTGGATCTGACACTAAGAGTGATGCCTTTGTAAGTTAAGGATGTTACTAATTGAATGGGCTAATCTTATTTTTATGACATATTTCATTCCCTTAGGTATAAAGTTTTAGTCACCTTTTAAAAAAGTCACTTATCCTGAAGTGATATTCAATAATATCTATGTACATATATTTTCTTCCACAGTCCTTATTTTTTATCAACATATGCTTTTGGCCTTGAGTTATCCAAATAGTTTTTTCAACATCATATCATTTTACTTTTGTGGACAAGCCAATTTTAAAAAGCACTCAGAAACTAACAGTAGATTTGACAGTCATAGGTATAACTAAGATAAAATAAATTAATATTTTATATCATGAAATAACTTTTTATCTTCTGGACATTCATAGGAAAATTTTTATTTCTTATTGTCTGCATCACATTATATTCATTATTCTCTGACAGTAAATACTTGTCATGGATTACTGAGATTGTTCTCTTCTTGGTCCCAACTGAAAACAAAAAGCATGCATAATTTTTTTTTTTCACAGAAGAGGTGGAAAGTTCTCCTCCTTTTGGGAACACTTATTTTCTTGCAATTTTTAGCATTTAGCTACTCATTATGACACTAAAACAGTGAATGTGTATTGCTGTGTCAAGGCTTTATGCTGAACCCGGTAATCGCATCTCACCATTTACCTTTAGTTCCGACTTAGTTGTGCCTCCAAGACGTATTAACCAGGTAGGTGATTAAGCAAACCTGCTATTACTAAGAGGAACATATTTTGGTTCATATATGCCAGGCTGAAGATTTTAAAATATTTAATTTGCTCTTAGAAAACTACATTTATTTAAGCGTTTGCATATGTCTTATATCTTTATCCCTTTACAAGGATAAAGATGTAAAGTTATGATTGCGTCATAACTTTTTATCTTCTTACAAGCAGAAAAACACAGAAGAAGAGCTAAAGAAACATTTATTTCATGATTTGTTAATGTTAGCTTAACATATGAATAGGTTGTATAAGATGATTCAAGCCTACTAGAGAGTTGCATTGGATTGAAAAGCCACCACTTTGTTGATAACATACAAACCAGTGCCAGGGAGAGAGGCAGTGACCATTTTAAAGACTGGATCATTAGTAAACAGAGTGCTTGTGTGTCTGGGAATGCTAATGAAATAATCCTGGAGCTGAGGCAGAAATTTAGCTAATTCATCAGTCTGCTTTTGTCTTGCCACCAATGTTAAATTCAAGGACAGGCTTTCAACTTGGACATGCCAGCATTTCTGTTCTGTTCCAGCCATTTAAATTTAGTGACCTTTAGGCAAGTTACATAATTTAACTGTGCCTCAGTTTTTTCATTGATAAATAGAAACAACAATACCAACTCACAAGGTTGTGATGAGGATTAAATGAGATGATCTAGGCTAAGTATGAACATGATATACAGAATCTAGCAACCACTCAGCAAATGAGAATTTTATTTTTTCTTTGTTAACTGATTCTAGAATATTTATTTGACTCTGGCTCATTGTTACCATGATATTGCTGATTATATAAACCTGAACACTAACATATGCATTTTTTATTCTTGGCCATATTCTGACTCCCAGAAATCATCTGCACTTCCGTCTTGGCTCTATTTGTTGTGTTTTGACTTTGTGGTCTTCAGTTCCGTAGCTATCCAATTCTCACAACTTCATCTCACACAGTTCTCTCAAGAACATAGAAAACATAAATATAATAAAACAAACAGCATCTAATTATTCAGCATTAAAATTTTTTAATAACTTGAAGATGTGATGAAAACTGTCTTCTGTACATATGAACAGTATTTTAGCAACCCTTATGCCAGCTTTATAATTTTTTTTGTATTTTTTTTGCAAGAATTATTTGCTGATAAGGGAATTATGCTAACTGAAGATATTGCAATATCTTCACACTTATGTTGATATATCTCAACATTTTTTTAATGCAGAAAAACAGTAATGACTTAGCTAGGTAAAACTTGACAACCTGTGTAATTTTAAGTTTAATATAAATTAATGCCCTTGTTTAAATAACTGTGTAATTATTGTATAAATCAACGTTACAGTCTTTAGACTTGAACTCTATTTTAGATAAATATTATATTTTATAACTGAATAAATATGTAACATATTCAGTAAAGTACCAGATGAAGTAACCTGAATATTAAATAGGTTTTCTTTAAGCCAGGGGGGATTTATAAAGTGCTGTAAAACTTGGTTATATAAACCAATTTATGGGTCATATAACCCATAAATTATTCTTGGTTTTTCATTAATTTCATACATATCCAAGGATTATCTGGATTAAGAAATTGTGATTGTTGTTAGTTATTAATTTTTGTATTATTTTTTCCTCTTTTCTAGTTTGCTTATTCTTACCACAAATATATCATATACAGTCTAAAATATTCAAAACTATTGGGCATTTAAAACATAGTATGAATTTAAAATCTGAGAATAAAAATATGGAAAATTAAATAATCAGTGTTATAGGTCTATATATTAAATATTTATGTAAAAATAGGTAATTAAATATATGATATCTATATTTTAAAATAGGAAATATTTACCATAAAACATCATAGTATTTTTTTAGAAGTCATCATATTTATAAATGTAATGTTATTGAAATACTTCCAGACTACAAAGTTTGTTGTAAGTAGTTGCATCTTTTGAAATTTAACTCTTTATTGCATTACTTAAGTATGCACTGTTCATATAGTACTACTAAACTTTATGTTTACTATATGTTTACTATAAGCACAATTAACTTGTCTCTGACAAAATCTTGTGTTACTCAAAAGTCACAATTATCATAAGATAAATTCCAGACTAAAATATTTAGTTATTGATTAGTGACTTGGGATGCATGTAGCTGAACAGTTCTGAATGTGTCTGGGCTCGTTCATACTTCTACAAACACTTGGGAACTGGTTTGTATAAAGCCTCAGCTCAGCTGCTTACATAGAAACTCATTCCAAGAACAGCAAGAACACAACTACAAGCATGTTTAAAATCTCGGTGGCTGAATGTGGTAGCTAAATTCTATAATCCCAGCACTTTGGGAAGACAAACCAATGTCCTGATTTGAGGCCAAGAGTTTGAAAGCAGCCTGGACAACATAGCAAGACGCTATCTCTACAAAAAGTTAAAAAAAAAAAGAAAGAAAAAGGAAAAAATCAAAACCTCTACTTGGATCATATTTATTTATCATATTACATTGGCCAAACCAACTCTTATATGACCAAGTCAATTAGTCTGTGGTGAGACACTAACTAACCAAAGGTAAGAGCACAGGATGACAGGATGGTATGAATAAGTTTGGGACCATAGTTATATACAACAATGAGATCTGATGAGGTACTTTAATCTCTTTCTTCACAGTGAAATATTTAAAACACAAAATATAAATACAACCTGTATTAACTTGCATTGTATTTGTTTGATGCCATAAGACTATTTGCTTGGTAACTGTCCCCTACTGCAATAAGCATTTCCTGGTGATAAGTATGTCATGCTATTATTTGTAGGCAGAAAACTTGAAACTTCTTTCCTTTTTGTATCATTACCATACTTTTAAATTAATCCTTCAAAAAACTAAATTATTTTAAATGTTTTTCTTTTAAAATCAATGAACTCTATACAATAACACCCAAACTAATCCAATGTAAACAATAACTGCACATCAAAATCCTCAAAAACTTTTAAAAAGTAGATAAAGTATTCTTTGGAGAAAGCTTACATATAACACACATGCTCAACATTAAGATTTCTAAAATGAAAGTAAGATTCACACAAACATGTCAGAATTTAGGCATGTTAGGTAAATTCTCATATATAGTGAGTGATTGTTGAGTCGTGATCACTCAAGTTATTAATGCATGATGATTTGATGAGGAAGGAAAGCTTATGTCCATGCTAGTTTTTATAAAAATAGTATATTTTATTGCCTTCCAGCAGCACATTCATTTTTTATAATTGTAAATTAACTTTTCAATATCTCCTCTTATTCTGTTTTGCATTTATTGACAAAAAACTTGATTGTTTACAGACCAGGAGATTCATTTGGGAAAATCTGTGAGTGCGAAGAGAAATAAATTATGATTCAAGGTAATAGTAAGGTCTCTTAAGAAGATTTTTAGACGATGTAAACTGAATGTGTTTGTAGACAAGATAAGTGGATCAGGAGAAGAGTGAAGCTTTGTAACAAATAAGCTTTGTAATAAAATTCATTTATAGAATGAGTTCACAGTGAGCATGGGTATTATTTTTGCACAAGAAGACAAATTTGTTCCTCTATGAGAGGAGAAAGGGGTAGAATAAGTGTAGATTGTAGAACAAGGCTTTGCAAGAGAGTAGAATGTGATGCAACACATATCTATGTATATATATATATGTATATATATATATATGGGAAAAGACTTTTTTCCTCATGTTTCTCAGTAAACTCAGAGGTAGAATCACTTATATTGAAAGTTCAGTTCATTTCAGTTCATTTTACATTATTTGAGCATCTCTTATGTGGTAAGACTCTTCCTAGATATCTATGATTCCAGGAGGAAAAATTAACAATATCTGTATTGAAGGACTTTACAAGCTAAGTGAGAGACAGGTTAGATATCCAATTTATTTTTTGTTCATAGGTGGGCTTTTGGAGAAAATGTTGCCTAAGCTTGATCTTAAAAGATACACAGATGGACATTAAACATGAGAATATAGGGAAGAATATTGCAAATAGAAGGAATGGTAACTGCTGGCTAAGATAAACAAATGTTTATCATTAATAGAACCATTTCTCAATTCCTTTTTTTTTTTCTTTTTTTTTGAGTTGGAGTCTCACTGTCGCCCAGACTGGAGTGCACTGGCCGCTCCCGGCCACCACAGCCTCGACCTGCTGGGCTCCGGCGATCCTTCCGCCTCAGCCTTCCAAGTAGCTGGAACTACAGGCGCGCGCTACCACGCCCAGCTAATTTTTGATTTATTGTAGGGATGAGGTCTCGTCAAGTTGCCCAGGCGTGTCTCGAACCTGAGGGCTCACGCAATCCAC
>CAUYQG010109527.1:0-10371 GCA_963574415.1 Tarsius wallacei | reverse complement strand
GCCTCAGCCTTCCAAGTAGCTGGAACTACAGGTGCGCGCTACCACGCCCGGCTAATTTTTGATTTATTGTAGAGATGAGGTCTCACCAAGTTGCCCAAGCGGGTCTCAAACCCGCGGGCTCAGGCAATCCACTCACCTCAGCCTCCCAAGGCGCGGGATTACAGGCTGAGCCACCGAGCTCGGCTCTATTATACTTTTTTTTTTTGAGTTGGAGTCTCACTCTGTCGCCCAGGCTGGAGTGCAGTGGCGGCTCCCGGCCACCGCAGCCTCGACCTGCTGGGCTCCGGCAATCCTTCTGCCTCAGCCTTCCAAGTAGCTGGAACTACAGGCGCGCGCTACCACGCCCGGGTAATTTTTTGATTTATTGTAGAGATGAGGTCTCACTTGCCCAGGCGGGTCTCGAACCCGCGGGCTCAGGCAATCCACTCACCTCAGCCTCCCAAGGCGCGGGATTACAGGCTGAGCTATTATACTTTTTAAAGGAATACAAGCATGAGAGACAATAGAGATGTATGATGATAAATATTAAAGAAAAAAAGATGAGTTACAAGATATATATTTGAAACAGGACTCCGAAAATTAAAAAGTAGTTCAGAATTGTTTACAAAAAATTAGCTTTTTATGAGATATATTCTACTATGAAAATATTTTGTGCATTCTATTTAGATGGCATCAGAAAAGTGAAAATAGTGTGTACAGTAACTATGTTGAGAACTAATCATTGCACAGGTGGATTAAATTATGTCGAAAAGCATCAACTGTTCCTTCAACATTTCTGAACTCTGAGAATGAGTCCAGAAATACATAGATCTCTAGGAGGAGAGCAGGACATGTGCATGGATGAAAAAGTAACAGTCCGGACTAAGGCATTCTCTTTTACATCACTCCATGGTGTGATCCCAGAAGAAGATAATATGCTTTACAAGTGTCCCCTGGCCACAGGCCTGTAGTGTGTCTTAGCTACCAGCTTGATGTGTAGCATGGGAGTCAGCGAAGACAGAGGTAGGAAAAGTCTGGAATTTTTCAGCAAAGCTTAAATTTGATTTGTGACATATTGTATTTTAAGATGATAGAGATGAACATTTTAATTTAAAAAAATTTAAAATTTGAATAAATCTATGGGATACAAGTGCAATTTGTTGCATGTATAGACTTCTTAGTGGTCAAGTTAGGGCTTTTAGGGTATCCATCATCCAAATAACGTACAGTGTTCCATTAACTAATTTATCATAATCTACCTCCCTACCTTTACTTCCAAGTTTACACGTGTTTTTAGCTCACACTTATAAGTGACAACATGCAAGATTTATCTTTCTTTGTCTGATAGATTTCACTTAAGATAATGGCTTTCAGTTCCATCCATGTTGCTGCAAAAGACATACTTTCATTTTTTTAATAGCACAATAGTATTCTGTTATGCATATATATCATTTTCTTTAACCAGCCATCTGTTGATGGACACTTAGACTGATGCAATATCTTTGTTATTGTGAATTGTGCTACAATAAACATATGAGTGCTTGTATCTTTTTGATTTATTGATTTATTTTCCTTTGGGTAGACACCCAGTAGTGGGATTGCTGGATCAAATGGTAGTTCTATTTGTAGTTATTTGAGAAATTTTCATACTATTTGATGAACATTGTAAAATGATCAATTATGAGATAAGTGTGTGTGTGTGTGTGTGTGTGTGTGTTTGTGTGTGTGCTTATTTGGAGGAAGGAAAGAAGAAAGAATGTAGGATGAGAGTGATAGAGAAACTCAGTAAGAAGAAAAGAAATTGAAATTGATTTATATGCATTTTTATGATGTAACTTTCTTTCTTTCTTTTTTTTTTTTTTTGAGTTGGAGTCTCACTCTGTCGCCCAGACTGGAGTGCAGTGGCTGTTCCCGGCCACCGCAGCCTCGACCCGCTGGGCTCCGGCGATCCTTCCGCCTCAGCCTTCCAAGTAGCTGGAACTACAGCGCGCGCTACCACGCCCGGCTGATTTTTTGATTTATTGTAGAGATGAGGTCTCGCTTGCCCAGGCGGGTCTCGAACCCGCGGGTTCAGGCAATCCACTCACCTCAGCCTCCCAAAGGCGTGGGATTACAGGCTGAGCCACCGAGCCCGGCTTTGTAACTTTCATATAAGATTTATTTCTTTATCTTTATAGAATGGTAAACTTAAGAGAAAAGAAACAACTCTTCAAAAAGTCGTGGTTCAATATAGTTGTTTAATCTGACAAGTTAAATAAGAGAACTAAAAATGACTTCACTTTTCTAGGAATGATACCTTGAAGACTTGAGTTCGTGTTGTCCTTATACACTTAATGCCCTTTTCATTTTATTACCAGGATAACTTCTGAGGATACATATAAAAGATACTTAGCCCAAGATCAGGCGCACTGTTAAAGTTCAGTAAAGCATTGATACCTCAGATGGTAACAATGATACTAACAGGGAGGCCAGACTGGGGAGGATTTAAGAAATTAAAGAGCTAAAAAATTGGTACTCTTACACCCTTGGGAATCACTGAAGCTTATTATGTGACTTTCATCAACAAAGTAAGTCTTATTTGCATTATGTAGGAAGCCGTGAGTAAGATTACTCAGGGATAGTGGAATGAGACATTCGTACCTCTAGAAGTTGAGAATGGAAACTATTCTCTCCTAGTTGGAGTGCAGGCTTCATGGTTAGAACCTGCAGAGTGAAAATGAGAGATTGATTAAATATGTTGCTTCCCACCCCAGCCATCCACAATTTATCATTTTTAGCTACTGTGATTATTCTGCATTCAGCACAAAGATGGCAATCTGGCAGGTTTGTGAGCCTTGAGACTCCAACAGATTGGGGCTGGATTCTTGCTTGTTTGTCAAGGCAACAGAGCATACTCCTGCCAGTCAATATGCCTTTTCTTGCCTTGTTGAAACCATTTCTACTCTATGCCAGTGTCAGTTGCATTTCCAGGATATGGCTGCAAAATATTGTAACAAAAGTCGCTATTTGATTTGAAGTTGTTTTGGCAGGTGAGCTTTGCTATTGCAAATTGTGATTCTGAATCTATGATTTACAGGGGGAAAAGCTCTTATTGAAATATAAATGCTACTTAACTTTTAAGGAAAATAAAAAGCTATGCAGTCAGTCAGTCACTTAATCAGCCTGATGACAATATTCCTTGAATACTGTGTATACAATGAAACCATAATTGGTGCTTTAGAATAGTATAGAAAGGAAATGTTGGTGCATTTCCCCAGGGAATTTTTTCATTTGGAAAGACAGAATTTATAATAATTAAGAAGATATTCAGCATTAACCCATTTTTATAAAACAAAAAAAAAGTGAATATAAAATACCAGGATATGGTTTATCCTGGAATAAAAATATAGCATGACGGGTTAAGGCCAAGGACATTGTGTGGTGACAGGATTTTTACTACTAGGTTTCCTTGTTATATGACATAACTTATGGGTTTTGCAAATATTAAGAAAATTAATACATATTCCTCTTATAATTGAATAAAGCTGTGTGTATTCCAAATAGTAACTTTCTGCAACTACCTAAGTTTTTCTTTGGTTAAATAAGCATATGACTGCCAAGATGCCTGGCTGAACACACCAGTTGGCATAGCAAGGGAGAGGAGAGATGTGAAAGTTCACAGCATAATCCCTTCATCTTACTGGGGAAACAGGAAAGATGTGACAACATCCCACTAAGCTTCACATCCCTCCAAAAAGTTGACTGCCAGAGTGTTGATAGTACAATGGGCATTAGAAGATAACTGAACACAGCGTATGGATTGCTTCTGTCTGTATCATTGTTCTATGATGGTTAGATTGCTGGCTCTAGAAAGTCATCTATACCTAGTATGAATATCTCTGTTATAAAGTCTTAGTGTTGGGGAGGCATGAAGACAAGGAAAAGGAAAGAAGGGAAGAAGAAATGGCTGTGTTTTAGTTTATCTAAGAGATTTGACTGACAATCTTCACATCTTGTAATGACTATAACCAGCGTGGTAAATGTTTCTGAGCCCTATTCACCAATCTCATTTATTTTCCAAAAGTACTTCTCTAACTTTTTTTCCACAAATACTTTTGCTTTCCTATTTTTCCTGATTTCCAATACAACTCTTCCTTCTTATTTAATCATTTCCCTTGATGAAAACTTGAGTGAGTTGATGAATCTTCTGAGTCTGTTTTCTGAAGTCAAGATTTAAAATGGATGGTTACTGGGGGCAAGTTATCTCAAATGTCAACTGGTACCAGCAGATGGGAATTCTTGGCTGAAAGGAAGGAAATATCTGGGTTCCTCAGGCAAATCAATCTTCTTTGGCCCTGTTTGAAAATGTCAGGGCTTTAGAGAGGTTCAACATGTAATGTGATTAGCAAATATACAGTGAAAAGTGGACTTTGTTAAGATTGAGACCACAAGAGGACCATATGTGCCTGAGTGCTGTCAAGATTCTGGTACTTCAACGTTCCTCTCCAGTGCTTATGTGAAAAGTGATGCATTTAAGAATAATATCTTTGGAGGCCATTATGGCCTTCAATGGAAATAAATAATAGTAATAATGACTTACATTAATATGTACACTTCCATTGAGAAAGTACCATCAGATCCATAATCTGCTGATGTTGATTTTTATTACACCCCGGTATAATAAGTAAGGTAACCATTATTATTCTTATATTGTAATAAAGGAAATTAGTCTCAGATAATTAAAGTGGCTTTATGGGTTAGATTCAGGATTATATTCAACTATTGTTCACCAAGCATCTACTAAACACTGGGCAACTGCTCTGTGCTAGTGCCTGTATTATCTTTCAGTTACTGTTTATAACAATCCAGTGAAATTGGTGGTATTACTTGCATTGAGCAAGTAAGTTTCAGAGAATGTAAGCCACTGTTGAGAATCATATAGTTCTTAAGGAATAAAGCTGAGATTTAAGCCCAGGTATTGTGAATCCAAGTCCCCTACACTCTTTGCCTATGATGTTAAACATAACATCCTAAGCTGCTACTGTGGTGTAATATTTGGGCCACACAAACAATCACTGAAATTCTGTCCTGTTTATACTGATTGCCTTTCATATCCGTGTCCTAATAATCTTTTTCATCATACCAGCCAGGCAGCAGGAGGCACAGACATGGGCATGTGCTAACAGCAATAACAGTAAAAGCTACCATTTAGTGGACATCTACCAGGTGCACTGTGCTAAATTCTTTATATACCTTAGTAAAGAGTCTGACTGCGTTTTTGATGTTTGACTGCTGACAGCTTTCAAACCCCATCACTCCTCTTTACCCTTCTGCCCCACATCTGTAAAAGCTAATAAGAAAGTTCAGGTGCTTCCTCCTTTGGTATCAGCAGGAGGTTTAAACCATGCAAGCCCTGGTCTTTGCTAGAGAGTCAGTGCCTCAGCCACACTCCTTAATCAACATAAAGCCCCAAGCCAGGTGCCGCTCTCTGATCCCTAGCCATTTTTGGACCTACTTGGGAGCCTGCATTGCTCTTTTTAAAAAGCCTCATTACATGAATAAACCTTTTTATATCCCATTGGTTTGTGTGTGGCATCATCAGTGTCAACATCTGAGCCAAACCTGGGGTGGGAGGTCCACTCTATTTTCATTGAGTCCTCAGAAAACACATTTCTATGCATCCTGCAACCTTTATGTATTTATTATCTACATTTTACAGATAAGGAGCCTGAAACACAAATAAGGAACTCTGCAGTGTGTGTGTGTGTGTGTGCGCGCGTGTGTGTGTGTGTGTGTGTGTGTGGGATAGAAGTAGGCTAGATGTCTACAGGAAGAAACTAGAAAGGTTTTTGTTTTTACAAGCTTAAGAAAATCCTTCTTAGCCTTCCCTGAGAACCAGTGACTTGAAATACCAGATGACTAATGGCTGAATTAGATAATGTTTTGTAAAGTTTTATAAGGTCCTTGGTAGGTGTTCCAAAGACAGGTGTAATGAAGATTGATATTTCACAAGTTTATGCCTGTTCGTAATCAAATTGTGTCCTTCAGATATATAATACTTCACCCTCAAAACGGTTTCTAGGTATGTTCCCTGAATAAACAAATTGGAAAATATAATACTGGCTGAATTTTCACTCCCTGCTGATTTGAAGAAGGCTTAATTAAGATGTGTTACTTCTAGAATCCCTCATCAGAGTTTCAGTGAAAGTCTTTTCTTTTCTTATCTTTCCTGCCCTTTTCCTAACTCCAGGATCCAATCAGAAGACTTCACTAAGCTCCTGATGTCATCAGTAACTCTGAAGCCATTGTGGCAGGAGCATGCATAAATGATGAAAGCTCTAGGCCCAAGAAGCAGAGATTTCCATTCATTTCCAAAATTAGGGAATCCTCAAAGTATTTTGGCTTTACCAGGTCAGAGATATGTTATGTAGGGCCTGGAGGACATCATTAGTAAGAGATGTTTCTGAAAACTCAAGCCAAAGTTCATAAAATGCTATCTACTTTTCAAAATTTTACATAGAAATTGATTCCACAGGTGTTTTAATAAAAGATCATGAAACATGTTGTAATGTATAACTTATTCTATTTTATACTATTTGCAATCTGTTACTCTTAAAACCTAGCTTTAATTTCTAGGTAAGAATTCATTCCAAAGTATTAATTAAATTCCTTTTGTGATGCACATTTTTTTGTAATTGCTTTTTTACACAATCATCATTTGCCACAGTCATAGATTTTTTTTTTTGCCTTAAACTATAAGACAACAAATCTCTAGTTTTTGCCTTTTTCTGCACAATATTATTTTACAAATGCTCTTCCAATCTATCTTCTATTTTCCACATGCTCTTAACAAGTTCTATGCATGTCTCTCTTGGTCATCTGCTCTTGTCCATGAAAGAATGGCTCTTCACAGGAGATTGTAATGACTGAAATAGTATCAATAAACAGCCTAGAATTTTATATAGCAAATGTTTGACTATAGTTGACAAGAAGAGATGGAAGACAGAGAGACAGGGAAAGCTTACTCCCTTAAATTCAGGTTGAGACATCTGACAATAATAGCTTTAGCTTCAAATGTAGTAAAAATGAAGATAAAACTACACTGTAAAGTTGATTAGTGCCGAAGTAAATCATTATACTATCTATGTAGTTGTTGACCTGTAGTACATACTATGTTCCTCAAGATCTCCTTGCACTCACTGCAGGAGAACAAGCATTGAAATCTGACTGTGTAAGTAGTACACCAAAGAGGACCTTGCATAGAAAAAGTACTGCAGAAGAAGTGAGAGAGAAAGAGCATGGTCTTTAAACAATCAAGAAAGCATGTACTAAGAACCTATTCTTGGAGATGCCTGGAGACTTTAGAAGATAGAAATTGATTCCCTGCTAGTGACTTGAGAAAATTCTTTAAAAAGACCGTGGAATGTTTGGAAATAGTTTAAGGCCTTTTATCAAAGCATTTTGTGTTTTTTCATCAAATACAGGTCAGGTAACTTCCATTTATCTTTACTCTAGTTTAGTGTGTGTGTGTGTGTGTGTGTGTGTGTGTGTGTGTAGCAGGTGGAGGTGGAGATTAGATAGATATTCAGAGTTAAAATCAGAGTAGTTGTATTTATATTAAGCCTCTTTATTTAGTTCTTGCCTGATCCTTAGGCAAGTCACTTTGTTCCCCTGAACCACAATTTTCTCATCTTTAAAATGGGCATAGCATACTTTAGAAATCTCAAAAGATCAATATGAGAATTGAGTGAGATAATGCTTTGAGATGGTAAAATCTATACAAATATTAATTATTATTATTCCCCACTATCGACTATTAGAGATGGAATCAAGTTCTTATTATTTGGGTAGTCACTTTTGGTTGGATACAAGCTTTTATTTGTTTATCTGATTTGATGTTAGTGAGGATGCTGTTGGAGCTGATGGTGTTTTAAAGTTTTATTTTTATGAAATGTAACTAAGTAATTAAACTCTTCCTTTCTCACTTCACTTTCTCACTCTGATAAAATGGAGACTAGAATGGATTATAGGGACAAATGCCATGGCCTAAGGAAAGGGCAAATAAATCCTAGGCAGGATGCTTTAACCTAAAACAAAGTGCACCTTCTTTATAAAGCTGTTGCAGGATTAATTAAAGCAAAATTTAATGAGCTGGAAAAGACTTTGTACCCTGTGGACATAAATGCTAAACATCTAGCCCCAAGCTATTAGTGTTTAGAATACACTGAAGATCTCAAAATTATTAGCAAATATTGGTGAGATTCCAACTGTACCATAATGGCACTCAGTTTAAAGAAATAATGATTAGTGGGGATGGGGTAGAGGAAAAAATATTTATATCAGCTCTCCTCTCACAATGAAAATGAAAACTCCTACATAAATAATTGTTTTGTCTTTAGAGGTCAAAATATGATGGGTTCAAGTCAGCTTTGCTTTGAGAGAACCAATAATCCAAACCAAAAGTATTTTAATACAACTCTGTGTATTAACTCTGGAACTACAATTTTGCCATACCTGACTAGATCCCAAACAAATGTGTGTAATATGTTCACATGTATTTTATTTTTTCTTATTAAAATATATTAAATTTATACATAAAATAAATTACTAAAGCAATTCATTCATTAAACTCAAAGAAGTAGTTTGATATACATTCATGAAGCATAGTATAGGGGGGAACTAAAAATATAATTCATAAGTATCAGATCAATGTGTTTTTTTTCTAGGAAGAGTTTGAAACAGAATTCCTAGACCTCATTTTTTAATCTAATTTAGTTTCAGGATTTTATATACTCAGGATATTACTATCACCTTATGGATGAAGCAACAATGCCTAGAAATACAAAGTGACTTCATCTAGGACATACAGCTACCAAGTTTTATAGCTAATTGTTGGTACTCAACTTTTCTAACTCTGAGTAAAGTAGCCTCTCTTTACATTGACAAATTTTTAAATAATAGGGAGCTAGCTGGTTTTCTTGATTAATTCCAGTAAAAACCTTCTCAGAATAATAGGGACATATCTTCCTGAAAGATTCAGTTTGTTTACTCCAGGGGATAATGAGACATTTGCCTGGTGACCTGTGTCTGTGGCCTGAGCAGAAATGAGTGCAGCACTCTTCAACTATACCACGTGACCTTTGATTAGGGAACAGGTACCAGCGGAGTGACAGGCTCTGCTTTCCAAGTGCTCATGATTCAAGTCCTGGTAAATGGTTGCTGCAACCTCCAATCTGCTTTGGTAAACTATAGACACTTTCATAGATTTGTAATCCTTACACAGTCTTGCTCTGAAGAAACATAAGAGAAATTGTTTTAGTGCTATTATTTCTGTTGTTGAATCATGTTGTGCATGCAATAAATGTTTTGAATAAAAGTATTTTAATACAACTCTGTGTATTAACTCTGGAACTACAATTTTGCCATACCTGACTAGATCCCAAACAAATGTGTGTAATATGTTCACATTTATTTTATTTTTTCTTATTAAAATGTATTAAATTTATACTTCCAATATCCTGTTTTGATAAACTAAGTGGATTTTACTGAAATTGAACTTATTTCTTTAGTAAAGCAATAAAAATTAACTGTTACAAAAACTCTGTTATAAAGGTATGTGAAAACAGACAAGAAAAATAAAATTACATACAAAATGTTACCCTACAAAATTAAATAGGTGTTTGGTCTTTAATTAATTTACTAAGTAAGAAGACCTTGCCCTAACACTTGGGTTCAGTAATAGACTCCCAAGTCAAGCTTTATTTTTATCTATCTATTTATTTATTTAATTTTTTAGTATAAGGTACCTGGTTTATTTGAATTTCACAGATTTAGTAAGTTTGACAAAAGCTTTGTGGTTTATTAATATTTTATAATGTACCCAGCATCATATAGCTATGTGAAATGCTTAAATGCTTTATTTATTTAAAAAAATTTTTTATTTTAAACATGTGGAGTACAGTTCAGGGTTTAGTATACAAATGTTCATTATGCAGGTACATTTGTTGATGAGGTATGCCCCTCCCTCCCCAGGCAGTTTCCCTCAACTGCCAATCCCACCCCCACTCCCCTGACAGTTTCCCACTACAGCCAATCCCTTTCTTATAGTATGATGATAATTGTTCTAGGTCTGCTTATGAGTGAGAACATATGGAACTCTCTTCTTTGTTTCTTTGATATATCACTGGATATGATAGACTCGAAATCCACCCAAGTTGCAGCGAAATCCTTATGTTTGTCCTTCTTTATGGCTGCATAATATTCCATTGTGTATATGTACCACATTTTTTTATCCAGTCCAGCTTCGATGGGCAGCATGGTTGGTTCCATGTTTTTGCTATTGTGAATAGAGCTACAATAAACATGCGTGTGCAGGTATCTTTTTGGTAGAGTGCAAGTCAAGCTTTAGAAGTC
>CAUYQG010109525.1:0-15800 GCA_963574415.1 Tarsius wallacei | reverse complement strand
ACAGGAGGGGCGAGAGTGGGCATCCTTGTCTCATTCCAGTTTTCAGGGGAAATGGTTCCAATTTTTGTCTATTTAGGAGTATGCTGGCCGTGGGTTTCTCATAGATGGCTTTTACTATTTTGAGGAATGTTCCCTGTATGCTTAGATGTTCAAGGGTTTTTATCAAGAAGGGGTGTTGGATTTTATCAAATGCTTTTTCTGCATCTAATGGAATTTGGGATTTAATCTGCTTCTCAAAAGTTAATTGATAACAACAGAAAATACTTTATTTTAAAAAATTATGAGTGACTCACAGACTGTCAAGAATCTTTTGAAGTATATGAAAAGCACTCTTAAATTATGCAACTATGAATACTTTTTAATTAAAGGAGTTAATGAATATTCCATGGGAAAGAGCTAGCTTCCACAGTCTGGAGTTAATTGCCCACCCACACCTGATGGTTAATTTGTTTCTGAAACGTTGTTTTTTTGTAGATAAAGCCCATCATTTACCACATCCCACATGGGTATAGATGAGTTGTCTCCTTTGCACATGCTCCAAGCTTACCTCATTTTGCTCAAGGCAGGATATTAGCTGTGCATTCACTTTACTCTTTCCTAGAATGATGTGATTTTTATTGCTCTGGTTGATTTACTTAGAAGCTTAGAACACAAGGTTATAGTCATAAAATTAGTACAATGGCAGAGCTGAGAGGATACTGTGGAAAAGAAAACTTTACTTATTTTTGGAAAGATGTCAGAAATGTCCCTTGTATTTAAATTTTCATTTGAGTGAATTGGTAACTTTACCATTAAGGATGTCTTCTTTTTTTTTTTTTTTAATTTAGAAGAGACATCTTGAATTGCTTCTCTTGAAATTGCTTACTTAAAGTATTATACACAACTACATAGCATGAGTCTTTTGTTTTGCTTTATTTTATTTTGTTTTGTTTTGGATGGTCTGAAAATATATACATATTTTGATTAAAGGAATAGCAAAAGAGAAACTCAGATGCAAAAATAAAAGATAAAACAAATAATGGTATGAACACACTCCAAGGCAATAAAAGGGAAATTTTTGTATCACTATTTGTAAAACCCAAACACATTCATGGTTAATAATCCACCACCACTTACATTATGAAATAATTACAAGTTTAATAAAGAGAATGACAAGTATAATTTAGAGGTAAAATATAGTAGGTTAGAAAAGGAAAAAAATTAATAAAGAATTTTCAATGCCTTTTAATTATCATTTTCTAGTCATTTAAATACATTTATCATTCTCTCTAGGTAACATATACACAGATTGCTTTTTACTGTAATATTTTAAAGTTCAGAATGACAAGTAAATTTCTGATTAATTAGTAGTGCTTCCGGAACCACTGAGTTGATAAAAATTCTAGCGTTTTATTTTATTTCAGTGGAAAAAGTACCATCATTGATAGATATTGCTATCATATTTTACAGAATAAGATTTAAATATCTTAGAAAAAAGCATAACTCATGAATTTTTTTTAGGTTAATTTTTTTTTTTTTTGAGTCAGGGTCTCACTGTTGCCCAGCTTGGAGTGCAGAGACACAATCATGGTTCACTGAAGCCTCGACCTCCTAGGCTCAGGCAATCCCTCCAGTTTAGCCTTCCAAGTAGCTGGGACTACTGATGTGAGCCACCATGCCCAGCTAATTAAAAACCTTTTTTTCAGCCGGGCTTGGTGGCTCAGGCTTTAATCCCACGTCTTTGGGAGGCTGAGGTGAGTGGATTGCCTGAGCCCGAGGGTTCGAGACCTGCCTGGGCAACTTGGCGAGACCTCATCTCTACAATAAATTAAAAAAATCAGCAGGGCATGGTAGCGCGCGCCTGTAATTCCGGCTACTCGGAAGGCTGAGGCAGAAGGATCGCCGGAGCCCAGCAGGTCGAGGCTGCGGTGGCCAGGCGGCCACTGCACTCCAGTTTGGGTGACACAGTGAGACTCCAACTCAAAAAAAAAAAAAAATACCCTTTTTTTTCTTTTTTTTTTTTTTTTTTGTAGAGGCCTCACTCACTAAGTTATCTAGGCTGGTCTCAAACTACTAGCTGGAAACAATCCTTTCACCTTGGACTCTCAAAATGCTGGGATTCCAGGCATGAGTCATCATGCCCAGCCATAAGTTAAATGTTAATGCTACCTTTTGCTGCAGAAATTTTTGGACAGATATTTTGATTGTAGATTATTTAAAAATATGCGCTATTTTATAAGAGAAATATCATTTGTTAAGAAAAAATAGGTGGATTACAAAATATGAATTTTAATATCAGATTGTGCCATTATTGCCATTTTAAGTTCCACTGCCAAATATGTCAGTGGTTTAAGTCATTTAATCAAAACTATTGAGTTTTTAAAAATCACTGATTTCTTTTTTGTTTGATAAGTGTACCCACCTTTAAGCAGTGATATGCTGGTAAGTCTAACAAACAATGGTTGGAGTTGGGGAAATGCGGTGGGGTTGTAGAGAAGCACCACTTTGTAGCATTTGCCAGTTTCCATAGGATAAATATGTCTACTATGACTGATATCAGGCTACCAACATGCTGTCATTGAGCATGGAGTTGGGAAGATATATACACAATTGACTTTTAGGAGCTGGTGTGATATGACTCCAACCCATTACTGCCTTTAAAGAAATCTTACACTTTTTATTTTTTTAAATAAATATGTTTTTAAAAATCTGCATAGGCCACCTGAAAATATCAAGCTCCAAAGTGCATTGTAAACATGATTAGTCTTACTGGTTTTTTGGTTTCTAACTTTGTAAGAAAATATCTGACTCCATAATATATTTTAAAATCTATGTATATTATATGAATTTTGGATGTTTTCTAGGAAAGTTTATTTAGTATTTAATTGTTAGAGATTTACGTGTGCATGTAATAAAATGTTTCTAAATTGTTTAAAAATGTATTTATATTCCAATAAACATTCCCACTATTGATTAGAATAACTATTCTTTGCTTAGAATAAGTATTTTTCTTTCATATGACCCTAATTCTTTCCTATCTCTGATAACGAGCAGGGGCATGTTTTACCTGAGAATATAAATAAGAGCCTCTGTATCAGTAGAGGTAAA
Source organism: Tarsius wallacei (assembly GCA_963574415.1). Taxonomy (NCBI): domain Eukaryota; kingdom Metazoa; phylum Chordata; class Mammalia; order Primates; family Tarsiidae; genus Tarsius; species Tarsius wallacei. The sequence continues at coordinate 12,713 of CAUYQG010109525.1, read as the reverse complement.
TCCTGTGTTTAATTAGGTAAATAGTAAATGATGATTCCTACTGAGTGGTCAGTGAATAAGATAAGTTATGGTTACTTTCAGTTTTGTTTCAGGTTCTAATAAACCATTGTTGGCCAATGGAAGCATTACCTGAATCTATACTAACTGCTTAGTCCTCTTTCCCCTGGGAGAAAAAGGGAAACAGAAGGCACTACCAGAGTGCCTGATGCATAGTTGGCCCTCAATAAATGTAGAATGGAAGCAGAAGGAATTTGAGATCTTAATCAAAGCTGTACATGTTGGAATGCTTACATCTCTATGTTGGAATGCTTACATCTCTATATGATTTCTACTTTTTTGGAATTATATATCCTTCAAGGCTACTTTTTTGTGTTAAACTTCTGATTACTCCAAAGAGAGTATATAGCATAGTTATTATTCAATTAATAACATATTTATTATTCTATTAATAAATATGAATACAGATCAAAAGGTGAAACTTTAAAACAAATTTTATACCTTAATACCACTTTTCAAATACATTAGAAATTACATTATGGTATTTCTACTTTTCCTAACATTTACAGCTACCACATATAAATTTTGAGTGTCTATTCTATATTTCCTATTTATCTTTTTTCGTTTCTAAGCAACAAGTTTTTAAAAAATTCACTGTTTCCATCATACCATCCTTCAAATTCAGAACAAATCATTTCCTACTTTTCTGTAGCCACTCTATGGGAAAACCCTGAGCATTTTAAATGCCCAACTGTTCCAATTAAGAAATTTTTTAGTGAATTTCAAATGTAAGTATATATTATAATTAATGAATTGGACTTTATTTGCCTACTATGATGGGAGAATCTTAGCCTACATGATCTGCTCTAAGAGCCACATCACTCCTTAGAGGGACCCCAAATGTGGCCTGTCACTGATTAGAATATCATATCACAGGAAGAAACTGTGGACCTAAGAATGTTAATCGAAAAGCAGTCATGAACTCCTAAGTAAAATCTTTTTTATTTTTTTAATCAGTATATTCAGAGGCAAGTTCACTATGAACCAAATGAAGCCTAATTTTTAGGATCCCTCACATAGATCCCTTCCAGGGCTGTGGGACAATTCCCAGCAATGAATTTATTTTTCTTTAAGTGTGACTCCAAAACTGTATATCATTCAGGCACCACAAAAAGAGCTCTACCTCTGGGCATACTCATTAAGGAAACAGTGTGACATTGTGGAAAGCACACTATACAGAATGTCTAGAGGCTTTGATTCTAGTCTATGTTTAGTGTAAATTTGTCAGATATGCTTTCAAAAGTATTTAAAACTGCTGAGCCTCAGTTTGTCTATCTGTGAAATTATACTGGTAATTAACCTATTTGTCTTCCTCTTAGAGTTATGTGATAATTACCTGAAATGGCATTCTAATAATGAAAAATCAAAGAGTTCAGAAATAATTAACAATTTACTGAAAACCGTAACAATTAAAAGTGTTCCGCATTAGTGTTGCTAGGCATGAGACTACTGTTATCTTCCTACCATCCAAAGTCAGCAGCAAAATTCTCTAAGAATTCTCCCTAACTCAAGTCTCTATTTCTCCTACAGACGAAGCTTCACAGGCCTGTCCTAATGAGAAGTGTTCTTTAATCCTGGATTGCAGTGGATTGACCTTTTTTGACTATTCTGGTGTCTCCATGCTTGCTGAGGTATTTACGCAGCTTGGGTGTGGACTGATTCCTTCCCTTTGCTTCAGTAATGGGTTTTCATGAGATACCCTCTCAGCACTGGTCTTGAGCCTGCTTTTTGCAATACTCATCTTGCTCCATTCTTCACAAAGGACCTAGGACGTTATGCCTACCACCACTGTAGATTTATTGTCAGAAGATCCCAGCAAGCATCTAGGCGTGTGTATGTATGTGTAGGTATCAGGAACAGGGGAATTCACGTAGAGCAGCCAGAGAGAACAGAACAGAGACTTGAGATGCAGTGAACATAGTGCCCATTAGACAGTCAACTTACCAGGCTTTTAGAAAATAGAAAGACTCCCCTCCTTCAGTGTACAGGCTGCAAGAGCAAGTGCCTTGGTGATGGCAGGAGGTTTTCTCTCACATTATGGCTGGGTATGGTTTGGCCCAAGAGTATTCCTGGTTTCTCAAGCAGTCCCCAAGGCAGGAGCTCTACTCTGTTTTCCCAGGTGATAGTACCTCTTTCTGTATCCCATTATTACAACGGGGTCTCTATGATCAAGATGTATAAAAAAATAAGACTGCTTATTTCTTTATAATAGACATAGCTCCCATTTCCACAGAATTAAGAACATCTTATCAATTCCAGGAAAACTTAGACACTTCCGGTATTTTTTTTCCTTCTTATTTTCTTAAGTTTGGCAAATAATTAAGTCAACAAGGAATTTACCCCTTTCTTATTTCCTTTTGTTATGTCCCTCAATACCTTAAATTGGTGGTGGTGGTGATGGGGTCTTGAGGGTGGGATAACATCTGTATCTCAAAGTCCTCAGCACCTCGTCATCTTCAGTGCATATGCCTCAGCATCCCTCATCATCCAGTGTTTGCCCCCCAGGAGTTTTCTTACCCTGGCCTCCTAGAACCTTCCCTACATGCGATTTGGTGTTCAGCCAAAGACTTACTCAAAAACTTATGACAATGTCTAGAGTTCTTTCTCTGTATACCTCCCACCTTTCTAGGGTCCTTTTCCACACATCTCACCCATCTAGTCCTCCCTGAACTCAAATTTTATCTGTTCAATTCCGTGAAGCTGCTTTATCTTGCTTGGGTTCCCCTCATCACAGTGTGGCCCAGAAACTGATTTTTGGCATTAAAGTGAGATGATCCAAGGGCACACCCCATTTGTTCTCCTCTCAGGGAACTGCTGCCCTGTCTGATGCCTATTGTCTAAACACAGCTGTTGTATATTTTTTGTCCATTTTTGTACTTCATTATGGAGGTTGGGGATAGTCTTGGATTAGTTATTCATCATGGCCAGAAGTGGGAATTGGTCATTGACTTAAAGGGTTCAGATCAGTAGCCTTGAAAATGTCTCACATTGTGGGTTTTGATTATTTTCTTGGGGTGTTGCATACCTTGTGTCTCTATTCATTTATATTTTAAATTTACTTTGAAATGTCCAACCTTTCAAACTCAAGATAGTACAAAGTTTAACTTTAGTATTGTTTCCCATGAAGATAAGGGTGGGAGTGTGTGGGAGGGAAATGGCTTGAAACGTGTAAGTCTGAGTATAGTCAACTCTATCCCACTAGCTGGGATATTGGAAAGTCATCTTAACTTGTCTGCCTTTCAGACAAGTGAGTGATTTTATTCTTTTTGGGAAAATGAGAGAGTGATTTTGTTTCAGAATTAGCAGATTTCTAGAAAACAAATTATTTAAAACAAGAAAACTTAAATCTCATAGACCTAAATATAGTGGTTATTTGTGGCAAGTCACTCTTTCCCCCATGTAATATGTTTTTATTTTCTTGTTGTTTACTATAAAAGCTCTGGCCAGTACAGTGGTTCATGCCTATAATCCCAGAACTTGGGAGGCTGTGGAGGGAGGATTGCTTGAGCCCAGGATTTTGAGACCAACCTGAGCAACATAGACCTCATCTATACAAAAAAAAATTTTTTTTAATTAGGCAGACTTGGTGAAGTGCACCTGTAGTCCCAGCTACTCAGAATGCTGAGGCAGAAGGCTCGCCTGAATCCTAGAGGTTGAAGCTTAGTGAGCCATGATCATGCCACCCACATGCACTCTAGCCTGGGTGAAAGAGTGAGACCCTGACTCAAAAACAAACAAACAAAAACAAACTTTGCACATTTGGGTATAGAATTCAACAACCTGAATATTTTATATTTTCTTATAACTTAACCTAAATTGGAAACACATATTTCCTCTTCATAGGTGGGCTATTGTGTTTGGCATTTTTATTTATTCTCTGTTACTAAGGTCTAGAAGAGTCTCTTAAACTTGTGTGCTTGAGAGTCATCTGTTGTACTCATTAAAAATGCAGTCTCCTGAGTCCTGGTTCTTGTACAGGACTTTTATTTTAACCACCCATAAGTGATTTTATTATTATTATTATTGAGAAAGCAGGATTTTATTAAGACAGAAAGGCTTTCACAGCAGGAGGGGACCTGAAAGAGGGTTGCCCCATAGATGATTCTGACAGGTGATCCAAGGATCAGATTTTGAAAAACTCTAGACTAGGATTGTCCTTTTACTGGGAAAGGCCAGTATATTTATTTATATATTGTTCAATTGCATTTTAAACTGATTTCTAAAATTATTAGCTGCCCTCTTTCGATATTACAAAACAGGACTTAGGATTGGTAAACAAGAGAAAGTGGTTACTTACTCCCACTGAGCTTAGGATCTAAGGTTAACAATTCAGAGGACTCCAACAATCTGGATACTGAGCGTGTTGAGAAAGGACTTTCTTTCTTCTCATTCATCTTAGTAGCTTTAAAACTCTATACAATGGTGTGCATAGAATTTTACATTCTATACATCCATTTAAATAAAAAAAATTATTTTGGGGGGAGTTATTTTTAAATGGCCAGAAAATGACATTTGTCCTTAGCCAGGTTTTTTTCATCTACATATACAAAACTAGCAGCTCTGTATCAGTCTACCCTTTTTAATTTCCATATTACTATTTGGTTGATTTTATCATGGCTACAATAACATTATGATGTTTGTTAAGAACATGGGTTGTAAAGACAGACAAAACCCTGTATCCAAATATCAGCCATATCCTCATTCTATGATCTGGGCTCTAGTATTTATTTGGTTTTCTGTAAACAAAGTTGAAATACCTACTTCATTACGTTGTTGTGAGCCTTAGAAGTGATATATTACATCTAAAGAATGCACCTAGCAAAGTGTCTAGCAGTTAGTAAGTACTCAAATAATGCTAACTTTTCTTATTTCTTCTCACCTTAGAAAAGTCATTTCTCAAAGTGCAAATAATATCATCGAGACTAATATTATTTATTAGTTCCAGCTACCCTGTGAGAGGGTATTAAGAGTCTCAGGGACTCCTTGACCACGCATGTCTTCATGCTTTCTAACAACACTTCCTGTGTTGTTTTCTTTGTTGTATTAGCATAAGGAACATTCTCCTGGGAGTGGTAGGTTGAAGGAAGTGGAGTGACTTCATTATTCTTTTACTTGGGACACTGGAGAGGTCAGCGAACTGAAGATTATGTTTATCAGCATCAACAAACCACCCGTAACAATGTGTTTGTGCTTCATTGAGCTTAAGAAAAAGTCAAACATTGAGAGGTCACCTTGAATTAATCATTTCAACTTACAAAAGCAAGAGCCATTTATTCAACGGCAAAGACACATTCCATGTATTATGCGTTCGTTTGTTTTTTCATTTCGGCTCAGAATGATATATCCCCTGTTATTTTGTAATTCTTACATAGCATGAACTTACTGCTAGAACAATATGAAGGAAATTTTGAATATCACGCACACTCTTAAAATGTACTGTAAGCACAGCTTTCTGCCCTCTATATATAAGTTGCATCACTCTTATATAACAAAATCCGTTCTACTGTAACTAGAATGTCTAGATTTACTTTCACTGAATTTCATGGACTGACTAGTCTGGATGAATTAAAGATGAGAACCTTTAATAAACTTTAATAAACTACTTGTTGTTTTCTAGGAATTAAAAAAAGATACTATTCTAAAGTATGCCAATCAAATTAGTTAGGATCCCTCATCTTCATGGACCTTTAAAAATGGAATTTGGGGAATCAAACTTGGCTTGAAATATAGTGAAGCTCTCAATTTACTATCCATGCATGGAGTTTATAGAGCCTGTGAATATGCTGAAATCATTGTAAAATATTAAAGCAAGCAGTATGTCAGCAGCTTCTATCACTTCCAGGGAATGAGTCCTTGACTTCCAAAAAAGAGGTTGAGAACAATTTTTTATCATTATTATAGAGGAGGAAAGGGGGTGTTTTTATTTTTATTAAATGAAGTGGTAAATGTAAACTGCCAGATTTAATTGTAGTAAAGGTAGATAGATGCCCTGCTGTATTAATCTTCATCTTTTAGAGAATTGCCATGTTTTATGCCTAACTGTGTAACAATGCCTCCCTCTGGTGGTTTGACTTCATAAACCTTTTGTTTTTTAACTGAAAAGTCTTATTTCTTCTGAAGCCTGTCTTACGTGTTCTTGCCAGTTGTCCTGAATTAATCATAGGTATATTATTTCATTTCTTCTAGATTTACATGGACTGTAAGGGCAGGAGTGTGGATGTGTTGTTAGCCGATTGCACAGGTAGGAGAGTGTCCTTGGCTAACATTGATTGTGATCTTTCTTCTGCTTCATGTATCCTAATATCCTAATGCTTTCTTATAGCTTCTTTGATAAAAGCAATGAAGTATTATGGAAACCTAGATTCAGAGAAACCAATTTTTTTTGAATCGGTATCTGCTGCAATAAGTAACATCCGTTTAAATAAGGTAAGCTGATCAAGTTGGCATGCAGGAATTATAAGAATGTAAAGTTAAGGGTTTTGCATTTTTAAAATATCTGCTTATTACCCCACTGGTTTCTAAAATCTATTACACTCACCCAACTCCCCCCAACTCAGACTTCTTTGCTATAAGCAGAAGAATATTTTCATTTCTTTTCTGGGCCAGTTATGAACATTCGTTTAATACTTTGGATCTTCCAACAATGTTACTGCTCAGAGAATTTGGTGATTGCCTATCACTTGTGAACTGCTTCACGTAAAATAAATGCTTCTTCTAAAAGCTACTGTCTTGGGTGTTTGAATCCACCTCTCTCAAATGCAAAAACCTAAATATAACCTTTTAGTTTGTTTTTCTGTTCTGATACCCTTGTCTCTAAGCATATATTGCCGTCTTTGGAAACATTATTTGCAGAGTCTAGTGCTCACATGATGTGAAGTGTCAATGTTATCTTATAAATATTGGGCTTTATGATTTAGTTTTACAGTGGTTCCTAAACTTTGATTTTTTGCAATTTTTTCTTTGACTTTTGAATTATTTGCCTTTCCTCATACCTAGAACATTTGGTGCCTCCCAGAGTCATCCCTATTATATTCAATCAGAACAGTATGTATTGTCAAAATAATAATAACATTATTGTTATTATTATTATATACCTAACATGTACTGAATGCTTACTATGTTCCAGAAACATGAAGGCTTTAATTTATATAGATTAATTAAATTTTCCCCAACCTTACGAGGTAGATACTACTATTTAACCAATTTAGAAATGAGGAAACTGACCCAGGTTAGTTACATTATCTGTAGATGGTAGATCGGTTTCAAAGTCAGCAGTGACCTTGGACCTGGACCTTTAAACTGCTATCCTCTGATACCTCACAGAATACCCATTTTCTTAACTAGGCTGGGCAACTTGTTTCACTTACTGCTGTTCTTTTGCTACAGTACTGATTTAAGAGTTGAGTGACTAGCACATACTTATATCTTCCTCTTCTTTTTCAGAATTTGAGCAAACTCAGTGACCACAGTGAAGTCTGAGACTCTTTTGTTGCTGTTTAGCTCTTGTCTTTAGCAACTGCCCTGAAGAGGCCATATGTTGGCATTTTGTACAACTTTTTTTGTTGTTTGGAACCTACAGAGGACAATGAATATGATGTGACATAGCAACTTCATAGCCGCTAGTCAAGACTTGCCAGTAATTTTTTCTAATCTTTGTTACTAAGCAGATTCACAATTTTATATAAAATTCAGTATGCATTTAGTTTTAGTGTACTGAAGGGTAAACATGATTTTATTTCCTTTTACCACAATATTTTGTGTTGTTTTATTTCTATTTTGTAAGTTGATTTGTAAAACTGAGAAATATCTTTGTCATAAAAGATTTGGAACATTTACAAGCCATTTGTAAAACTTCAGAATCATCTCTAGGTAACATAAAAACAACTTAGCAAATGTGCCATTCTCCCATACCTTCTTTCCTCAAAAGCCATTTAAACATCAACAATGCTAAATATTACTTTATACGATAAGATCTTAAATTCACAGAAAATAAACCAAACAAAAACAAATGACAAACTAGAAATCACTGATTGCCATACTCCTCTAAATATTCATTTCGGAAATATTCAGTAATGTTTTCACAATCAAAAGAAAACTGGCATTCATGAAACCAAGTTCTTGACATTAGTCTGCTTTGCTGTGAGTACTGGAAATGTTTAGGATCTTTAGACCCAATAACTCTAATTTCCACATTCCCACTCATCAGGAGGCTCTGTTTCCTGTTTTAAGTTCTTTTGGAGCCAGAGAAAATAGAAATTACTCGTTTTATATTTTTCACAAATATGTTTTTTAGATGAGAAAATACTACTAGTAAAATAGTCTTGTGCTATTCCAGTATAAAATAAGCTACAGTAGTTTTGGACTTTCCGTTTCTCCCCCCACCCCTTTTTCTTTCTTTCTTTCTTTCTCAGTGCCTCACTCTTGGCCTGGCTGGAGTACAGTGACACGATCATGGCTCACTGCAACCTCTACCTCCTGAGCTCAAGCATTCTCCCACCTCACCCTCCCAAGTAGCTGGGACTACAGACATGCACCATCATAGTTGGATAATTTTTATACTTTTTTGTAGAGATGAGGTCTCACTGTGTTGCTCAGGCTGGTCTCAAACTCCTGACCTAAAGCAATTCTCCCACCTCAGCTTCCCAAAGTGCTGGGATTATAGGTGTGAGCCACTGCGTTCAGTGTGGACTATTTTATTTCAGAGAGACAGTCAGTATAATACATATTTATCTATCTACATCTAATTAGATAGATAGACAGCTCTCCACACTATGTTTTTCTTTTTCATTTTCTTTTGGTATAGACGAGTGTGAATGCAATTATCTGCAAACCTGCCAAATCAACAGGATAATTGACAAACATTATAGGGTAGGCTGAACTGTATGGTATTTTTTTCATGCTTGTACATATATTTTCAGTCAAATACAAGTATAGAGAGTTTCATATTTTTATTTAGAAAATTGATTTACCCAGGAAGAGATCTCACTTTCAAAGATTGGCAAAGACATGTAATTATGCTTAAGCCTTAATTCTGTTTTGACTGCCCTAGAAATTATCAATGTAAGAAAAAGCCAGGTGCTTTAAAGTGAGTTTGAGAAACAGGTTGAATAAAATTAAGAGACCAGTCATTTAGGAGATTTCTCTGATAGCTACAAGAGTAAATTCTAGTTCATGCCAAGTGATGGGTTATAGTGGTTTCTAGCAAATGTGTGGCAAACATTTAGATGGCCCTCAATTTTAACATTAAGTCCTAGGTAGGAAAATATAACAAAATGAAAGAGGAATAATAAATGTCTCAAATTCTCATAACTTATTCAGCCATTTTAATTTTGATTGAAGTGAATAGTCTCCATCCCAAAGGTAGCCTCTATCTCTTTATCACTAATTTGGATAGAAATGAATGAGACCAATTCACATTTCCATTAAACACTGTTCGAGGGAAAGGTAGAAAGAAATTTTGTTCTGCTTTGTCCAATTAAATTATTCCAATGGTAGATGGTGATGATATTCACCATCTCTAATCCATTGGTCACTGCCAGATAAACATGAGTCAAGGAAAGTAAAACAAAAGAAAATAGATTTTGTTACATATAAATTAATATTTTACTATGCAACTCCTATGATTAAATTCATGTACTGCAGGCATTTTCGAACTTGTTAGAGATTATGGACCATAGGTGACATTAAAATCATAGTTAATTGATGGATGGTTTGTTATATTTTCTTGATAAAGCTGACACAGTATTGTTTGAGCATTGTATTTGAATGCATTTAAGTGTTTACAGTAAAAGTGTAATGGATAGAATTTTAAAGCCAATAACTTGGGTGTCAAATGTTAATGTTATATTCAAAGTAAAGGAAAGCCAAACCATGCACCTTATAAAGCCCTTTGTCCTAAAGCTTCTCCCACATACCAAGGCCACAATGACTGTTAACCTGGAGAAAGACCTTGGAATTGAGTTCTGAGAGTCCAAGAGCTGAACATGAGTTTAGACACACAGGATTCTAAAACATAAATGTTTATTTTGAAGCATGCATTGACAACACAAAAACTATAATATTGTCCTGATACTGAAATGTTTCTAAAGACATGCTGAATTTTTTAATGAGATTATCTTATTTTTATATATGATAAACTGCTTCCATAATACTTATTATAGTAAAATAAAATTGAAAAAAATTAAAACTGACCTACAAGAGTTCTAAGGACCTAATAGATGACATATATAAATTAAGCATAAAATATGTAACCAGGAGAAGACCGTTGACATTATATTTATGCAAATTAAGTGCCCTTAAATTTCACCATTTGTCTTTCATTTTAAAGGTTATTTGCCTTGGTTATATGATTCAAGTGTTATAAGGTTTAACTTGAACTACTTTGCCGTAATTTATTTGACAGATCTCTATTCTATAAATGTGTAATGTAATGAGAAAAGAGATCTTTCTTTTTTAATGAAAACATTAATGTGTTAATACCCTGTGTGGATAATGTTTGACATTTAGTGGTTACCAAAATATATTAGTCTGTTGTTAAATATACATACACCTTGGAAATGCATATTCTGTATTCAGTGGGATGATGATCTAATTCAATATGGGACAGGCTATTTGGCAGTAAGTTTGTTGCCAGATTTCAAATAGGGAGTTAAGTGGTACTTTCACAATCCAAAGATTTTTAGTTAAAAATCATGTAGTCTAATATGCTTCACTTATTTTTATATTTTTCAATGCATTTAATTATCTTTTTTATAATTATTTGTACTAACTCAGCATGTAACAACCAATTTATATGGGAATAAATTGAAATATGATAACTATTATGCTTAAATGGATTTGTGTCCATTATTTCAGAGTATCTACTCTCCTGCAAAGCAAATAATACATATTGCTTTCTTGGCCTGACCTCAGAGCATTATGTGTTGCAAATTCTTGGACGTATCCATTATTCCTGGTAATTTGTTCTTACAAAATTTCAACCTAGGACTGTGAGGTATTGTTCTTTAATTTATGGACTGCTGACAAGGGTGCTTTTTGCTGCAAGACTGCATTTACACAGTCCTCTTTCACCAGATTTACATAGTTTGTCCTCTAATTTTAATGAATGTGTACATTGTAACTTTTTGTTTGGATTCTTTATTTTATGTTGTTGTTAATTTGTCTTTCCTGATTTCCTAGGCTGAGTTAAATATTCTTTAGCACTTTAAAGATTACCCCTCCAAGGACAAGAAGATAAGAAACTATTCTAGGTGCTGTAGACACAACAAAAATACCCTTTCTTCATAGAGCTTATGTTCTAACAATGGGAGACACAAAATAAACAATATAAATTTAAAGTACATTTGTTGTAAGTTGTAGAGGGTGGCAAAAATAATGCATTGAGGAAAGATGCTAGGAAGTATGGCAGAGGGTGGGTGTTGCAACCCTAGACAGGGTGGCAGGAAGGTGATTACCAGGAGTATGTTAGCTCCAGATGCTATGTCAAAATACCACAGACTAGAAGGCTTAAACAACAGACATATATTTCTCAGTTCTGGAGGCTGAGAAGTTCGAGTTGAAGGTGCTAGCCAAGGTGGTTTCTGGAGGGCTCTCTTCCTGGCTTGTAGGTGGCCACCTTCTCCTACATCCTCTTACAGGGAGAGAGAGAGAGAAAGAGTATGTGTGTGCCCACTCTGATACTCTGATATCTATTGTTATAAGGACACTAATCCTACTGGATGAGAACCCAACCTTACGATGTCATTTAACGTTAATTATCTTCTTACAGGCCCATGTTCAAATACAGTCCCACTGGGGGTTAGGGTTTAAACATATGAATTTTGGGAAAACACAATTCAGTCAGTAGCATTCTGGTTCCTCCAAATATTTGTTCTTATGACATGCAAAATACATTTGTTACTCTCGAGAGCCCCAAAGGCCTTAACTCATTCCAGCATCAACTCTGAAGTTCAAAGTCTCATCTAAATATCAACTTAAGTTACATATGGATGAGAATAGAGGTTAAATTCCCCTCAAGCTGTGAACCTGTGAAACCAGATGAGCTATATGCTTCCAAAATACAATGGTGGGACGGGCATAGAAATGACATTCCCATTCCTAAAAGAAGGATAAAGAAACAAGGGATTGATGAGTCCCAAACCTAGCAAGGCAAATTCTATTACATCCATTAGACCTTAAGGCTCAAAAATAATCCTTTTGGTTTGAGGCCCCACCATTTTCACTGCAAGCCTCCACAGGATGGTTCCACTCCAATAGATCTGCAGGACAGTTTCATCCCTAAAGCTTCAGCTGGAGGCTGTCTGACCTATTAAAACTGGGGCAATGTCCCTACCCTTTGAAACTGAGGAGGCAGCACCAATGTTCTCTGAGTTGCCTTCGGTATTCTTCCCTTTTCTTGAAGACTAGAGCATGTTCACAGCCAATTAGTTCTATGGTTTTGTCCTGTAGAATCCAAGAAATCTGACAGTCCTGTCTCATTTTGTCCTGTCTCTGTCTTCTTCAGTTCAAACCAGCAGTGTAGCCGGGCTCGGTGGCTCAGCCTGTAATCCCGCGCCTTTGGGAGGCTGAGGTGAGTGGATTGCCTGAGCCCGCGGGTTCGAGACCCGCCTGGGCAAGCAAGACCTCATCTCTACAATAAATCAAAAATCAGCCGGGCA
>CAUYQG010109520.1:0-54039 GCA_963574415.1 Tarsius wallacei | reverse complement strand
CTGGGTAGGTAATTCTTGGTCAAAATTGTTTATCTTTGAGAATGTAGAAGATTGGGCTCCAAGCTCTCCTTGCTTGAAGTGTTTCTGTGGATAAGTCTGCTACTATTCTAATTGGTCTTCCCTTGTAGGTAGTCTGACTTTTTTCTCTTGCTGCCTTTAGGATTTTTTCTTTTATACCTTTGTGTAGGTGAATTACCATGTGTCTAGGAGTTGGTGTACTCATTTGTCGTCTTGCAGGGGTTATTTGAATCTCTTGTGTTTGAATGGTTGTGTCACTGATGAGATGAGGGAAGTTTTCTTGGATAATTTCATGGAGTGTTTGTTTCAGAGTGGTCTCTGTCTCTCTTTCTGCCTCATGAAGTTCAAGTAATCTTAGGTTCAGCCTCTTGAAATAATCACTCATCTCTTGAAGGTTTTGTTCTGTCTTTTAAAACTTCTTTCCTATGTTTTTGATAGTTTGGATTAGTTCCATATTTTGGTCCTCAAGCTCTAAGATTCTTTCTTTTGCTTGGCTAATTCTGTTTTTCATGCTTATCAGTTTGTTATTTATTTCATTCACTGTATTCTTTATTGCTTTTATCTCAGTTATCAACTCCTTCATTCTTTCCTCTTGTCTCTGCTCAATTCTGTTTATTTTCTCTATTAATGTCTTGATATCTGAGTTTGTGATTTGAGACCAGTCATTCTGGGGACTCTTCGTTGTTTGCATTCTGAGGTCTGTATTCTTGGTGTCTGACCTCCCAGGGGTCTGTTTGAGACCCATATTCTTATTTAGGTTTTTCTTCATCTGTATAGATTTTCCACCCTCTTTTTATTCCCTCTTCTTTAATTCTGTTATCAGGGATGGGGGAGTATCTTTCACTTTTGTTTGCTCAATCTCCTATTCTTCCTTATGTGGATTCTCTGGCTTTGTTTAATTCTGATGCTGGACTGTGGTGGGAGACTGTACTTTTTGCAGTTTTGAGATTTAGTTGAGGGGGAGGTGTGATTCACAATCTATTTGCATATCCCAACATCCCCTGACAGGTTTGTAGGAACCCTGGAACCCACTCCCCACTGCCTTACAATCTGTCCATACAGTGGGTGTATAGGTTTGCTCCCTGAAAGCAAAATGAGGTAAGAAAAAAAAAAAAAAAGAATGGGAAAAGAAAAGGGGAGTGAGAGGAAGATGGAGAGAGAGGAGTAAGAGGGAAAACAGACAGACATACCAACTAACAAATAAAAAAGAAAAAAGACAGAAAAGAGTATGAAAAACTAAAATGTACAGATAATCATAAAAACACACAATCCAATAAACACTTCCCTATTGACGTATTCTTCCCATACAGGAAGTCTAAAGAAAAAAAAGAAAAAAAATCAGTGAAATAAAAGGAACAAAGCAAGTATGAAAATGTTATCAAAAGCAGAAAGAAAGAGAAAAAAACTAAAACAAAAAACAAACATAAATAAGCAAAAAAACCCAAACAGATAAAAAATAAAGACAAGGAACCAAACTTGCTCTGAGGTTGCTCCTGTAAGTCCAACGTCCTTTCAGCACTGATCTCTAGCTCTCAGTACAGGCTGATGTGCTTACAGCTTGGGTCAGATGCCTAGGCCTACTGTTAGAGGAGGGTGGATCAGATCTGGACTCACCTGGCTTGCTGCCTGTCAAGTCTGCCACTCATATCTGACCTGTCTGTGTCTGCTTCAGCATGGGGGAGGGACTTCTGTCTCTCCCAGTTTGATGAGATTACCTTAGGTCCCAAGTTGGAGGCTGGGCAGAGCTGGGAAGATCTGGGAGGGGCAATGCAGGTCTCTGCCTGGTCCTGGGACAGAGAAAATGGCTGTGGTCAGCGTCTCCTCACAGGGCATGGGGCTCCTCTCTGGCTCTCCCCGATCCTCTTTCTCCACTGATCAGATCCAGGGCTCTAGCTGGTTCACTATAACCAGTGATGGTATGGGCCAAGCGTCAGGCAATGAGAATCAGCTGGATTCGGCAGGCTTTTCTCAGGAGAGTCCTGTGAACAGCAGATGACCTTGCCTGCACCGTGCTCCAATCTCAGGGTAGTGGGGGCTTGCAGTCACCCTCAGAGGAGGGGCCTGGGTGCATGAACCCGAGTCTCCCCTCAGACGGACTTTCACTCTCCCACTAGTGCATGCCTAATCATGCAGAGAGTTTTTATGGACACTTGCTTTTGCAGAGACTCTCACAGTCCAACATGTCCGGTCGCCATCTTAAGCTCTGCCCCTTTATACCACTTCTAAAAACAACACTGTTTTTGAAAACATCACATGATTAGTGGCAGAATCTTTACTGAATTACTCTGTAGGACTTTAGATTTACCCTATCAGTCTCTTTAAAACCAAGCTAAAAATGTTGGTGTGTTATCAGGAACTGTCCTTCTGTTGTTCATATTGAAAGCTACTTCTTGTAACACACATCTCTTCTCCAGGAATACCTGTGAGATGCATGTTACTTCATTGGCAAAGAAAAGGCAGTACAAAAGAGTACGTACTGCTTACAAGTTCCATAACCCACTAAACGGAAGAGGGCCTTGTGCTAGGAAGGACACAGCTGTGAGCACAATGCCCAGAGGCCTCACCCTCATGGAGATTTTTCCTTAGTCCCTGGCAGACATCACTAATTAACAGTGACCCTCCTCTCCTTCTAGTCAGGATGCAGATTCACCATCCTCAGCTCAGCATCCCCACCACCTGATCAGAGAGGGCTCTAAGTGTCATTCTCAAAGCACACCATGAGATGAGATGCTTAGAAAACTAGAGACTGGGGTAATGAAGAGCAAATGGAAATGGGATGGAATAGGGCACCTGATCTACCTGAGGACACCATCTTCAGTTGTGGCATGCTCATGTAAAGGAAAGACAAAAACAAAAAAAGAATATTTAGCCCAGAATTATACCAGAAAATGCACTAGTTCATGTTATCTGCCTCCTAAAAGTCTAGAGTTCCTTCAAGTCCCTCTTCCCCTCCCAAAGTCATCTCATCTGGGAAGCCTTCCTGGGCTCTTCAGCCAGCTGATAATTTATCCTCTGTGATCCTGAAATACTCTGCTCACTAAGTGCTTCCCATGAATGGTCCATAGTCAAGTTAGTTGGATGCAAGATACCTCTATGAGTACGTTCATATCCAAGCCTGTCCTAGGATATGGCCATTGTCACTGCCACTACTCTTGCTGCTATATAACCCCCTCTCAATACTCTAGGAGTGTCTAGGATATGGTCAGGAATGCAAGCGCTGTTAGCAGCATTATGGTTGGTCAGATTCTCCCCAGTTCAGGGGCTGCTGTGAGATACTGGGAGTCTTCACTTCCCTACTTGCAGTATTATCTACCTTAGTGTGCCTGTCATCACACCCTCCAGGGCTGAGACACCACCCTTCACTCAGTAGTCACTGAGTACTGCTGGCCTTCTGGGCACTCTGAAACCCTCACACCCCATATCCAACATTCAGAGCCTTGGTAAAGGGAAAGAAGATCAACTTCCTTTCTCTCTGAGTCACCATTTTCTTCTCTATTGCCACTGACCACTTTCTTTTCTCAGTTTTTTCAAGTTTTTTCTCATTCAGCAGAGATCCCAGGTGACTCCCAGGTGCCTGCTGGTGGCATCAACTCTTCTCTGGCAGGGACAAGCCACTGGCCTATCAGACTATGTGCATTAGGTGTTGTAGAGTAAAATAAACTTTTCAGTGATCTTCATGACTCCATTAGACCTGGCCATCTTTTGCCCTCTGACCGCCTCTCCTACTCTCCCTCAATCATTATACTACTTCAATCTCTGCACTAGACTTTTTACTCAAGCTTGAACACACTAGACACACCCTCACCTCTGGGAATTTTTACTTGCTGTCACCTTAAGTAGAAAGCTCTTCTTGCACACTTTTTCACAAATGTCATGTTCTTTGCCAGACCTCCTCTGACCACTGGTTGAAAATTGAATCACTTGGGTTCAGGCTCCACTGACTTCCCCTGTCTTCTTAGATTTTCTCCATTAAAATTACTGCCTTTAAATATTCATATAGTTCACTTTTTTGTTTTGTATCTGTGTCTCCCACTAGAAGGGAAGATTCATGAGGGAAGATACTTTTCTCTGTTTTTTCACTGCTATAAAGTGTCTGGCACATTGTAGATGCTCAGTAGGTATTTGTTGGATGGATGGATGGACGGATGGATGGATGGATGGATGGATGGATGGATGGATGGAAAAACAAAAGGAGAAATGAGTAGATGGAGAGTTGGATAAATGTACATGTCTACTCCTATCCTCAACATACATGGACCAAAACAGTCCAGGACATCTGAGATTTGTTCAGAATTGATTGTCACTGCCATACCTGCAGATGTGCACCAGTCTTTAAATTCTATTCTATAAATTCTATTGTTCCAGAATTCCAGTCCCACTTTGAAAATTTTCCAGGTTTTCTTCTGTGTCTATTCTTCTAATTTCCTGTTCACTCCTTTTTCCAGGAAGTCCAAAGGTTCTCTAGTAGTAGACATTCTCCTTTTAAATAGCAAAATTATAGCCTTTGCATTTTAGTTAAACACATCCTCCCTATTAAAACACTCGAAGGACTAAACCAATCATTGCCAAACATCAGTAAGAGTGTGGTCCTCTTAAAATTAGTATTCTCATCAGTGGCAGTAGTCTGGGGGGAGCGTGAATTAGAGACAGGGAGGTGCAATTTAAGAAGCTGAAAATAAAGCTACCTTCTAAGAGTTAAACTAATTAAATCAACACATAATAGGAGGTGACAGAAATGACTTTGAGGCTCAGGGGAAAGTCACTTCACCACAGCCTGGTTAGTAATATTAACACATCTCAAAGGAAGAATGTGTCAGTAGAGGATGGTACCAAATAGAAAATGGGGTAGAGAGGGCAATGTATGTATGTTCCTCCAATAGTGTCCAGTAGCAATTTTAATAACTAGTTTAATGCTTGATATATGTCAGCTCTGATATTTGTTTTGGTTTATTGCAGTGGTTCCCAGGCTGAGCAGGCATTAGGATTCCTGGGAGGGCTCATTAAAGCACAGATTGCTGGGCCTCAGCCAGAGTTTCTGATGCAGCAGGTCTGGGTGGGCCTAAGAACTTGCGTTTCTAGTAAGGCCCTAGGTGATGCCGATTCTGCTGGTCCAGGTATAACATAGCATTTTATAAGCCATTAGTTTGGGTGGATGTCTCTTCAATGTTTTGGCAAAGCCCAAAGTAACAGCCCCATTATATTTGTCTTTTAGAGAGTTTAAGTGAAATCTCCTTTCCAACCACAATGGTTACTATACGTATGAAAACTGGCATAAATCAAACACAAACATACTTACAGACTCTATCAAATGCAAAGAACTTACAGGCATGGAATTTCAATTTCAACCCCTATAAGGCTAATCATTTCACCTCAAGCACCGAGACTATCACCGTGATTGCTGTTACATGATACATAGTAGAATCTAGATATTGGCAGACAAATCAGAATTTTTCCTAGTAGAAAGAGTAGTTCAAAACTTTATAATTAGTTACGCATTTATCACAATACTCTACTTGAGTATTTATTGATTAGCTATTGTTTAATTATTTACTATTAATCAAAAGGATTATTAACAATACTATAATACATCCACATTTCAGCCCTGTTCAAAGATATTTGCATATATTAACTTATTTAACTCACTCCAAAACTTCATCTCCATTTTGTAGATAAGGAAACAGGCTCAGAGAGGTTAAATGACTTGCCCAAGATCGTATAATTCCTAAGTGACAGAGCTGGAGCTCAATGTTAGAATGCTAGGCAGCCTGACTCAACTATTCACACTCTTAATGATAACACTCTATGGCTATGTAATTATTTCATAAGTTATGATAAATGCATATCAGCATCAATCATTCACTAGGCATTAAATTTTGACTAAGAATTGTTAAGAAAACTTGCACTTGGAGAGCCATTTTATCAAAAAATAAAAATAAACACGATGCAAAATTTTTCTTTTTTATATTAAACACTATCTGTTATCAACTGTCCGTGAATATCACTTTGATGTCTTTATCTGCTTAACTTCATTTCTTTGCATTTTTCTGGAGAATGTAATAACTCTAGCTAAGTCATTCTTTTAGCAACTTAAATATGTCCTTCTTCTTAAAAATAATAATAATTTGCGATATTGTTATAATAAAGCAAGCATTTATTGAGTTGTCTTTGTACAGATATTATGTCAAGCACTTGATTGATCCTCCTCACCATAGCCCAAGGAGTTAGATGCAATTTACTTCTAGTTTATTATTAAGAAGTCTGAGACACCTAGAATGGAGAATAATTTGTCTAAGATCATTTGTCTAATAAGTGGCAGAATTAAGATCTAAAGCCATCTTCTGTTCATAGTCGCAAGCCTATGACCACTACCCACATGAGAATCATCCACACAGATTTCAGAGAGAGGCAGACTGTTGTTCTGAATACGAGATAGGGCCCTAGCCCTTCATGCAGACCTACCTGTCCCTGGGCCGTTTGTGTCCTAGAGCATAGTGTGTCCTTCTCCAAAAGTCTCAGTGCTCTCTGATTAATTACGCAGCAGCCCATATGAGTTCTAAGGTCTATCCCAAATCCAAAGCATGTGTCTTTCCTTCTGCATTTCTATTTCATTCATCTCCCATTTTCTTGACTTCCTTTCCCAACTCACCCATACAGAAAACCTGTGATGGTTAATTTTATATGTTAACTTGACTGGGCTAAGGGATATCTAGATAGCTGGTAAAATATTACTTCAGGATATGTTGATGTGGGTATTTCTGAAAGAAATCTTCATTGAATTGGTGAGTTAAGTAAAGCAGATGACTCTCTTCAACATAGATGAGCATCCTCCAATCTGTTGAAGGCCTGAATATAACAAAAAAGTGGAAGAAAGGTAAATTTGAACTCTGATTGAGCTGAGGCATCTATCTTCTTCTGCCCTCAGATATCAGCACTCCTGGTTTTCCAGCTTTTGGACAGCTTACACCATATGTCCCCCGATTCTCAGGCCTTCAGTGTTGAACTAAATCATACCACTAACTTTCCTCATTCTCCAACTTGCAGATAGTAGATCATAGTACTTCTCAACCTCCATAACCATGTGAACCAATTCCTGTAATAAATCTCCTTCTATATGTTTGTTTGTTGGTTTGTCTGTTATCTATCTATCATCTTCTATTTTTTCTGTTTCTCTAGAAAATCCTAATACATCTTCATCCATGGGCCTTCCTGGATTCATTACCCCACCTCCCATTCTCCAATTCCATCAACACCTTAAGGTGTATGATAATTGCTCCATTACTTTGCAATGATTCCAATGCAGCTTGTTATTTTCTCTACTTCTTTTCTTCTATATATCCTTCCAAACTTGTGAGTAAAGTCTTCCATGAATGGAGCCTAGCCTTTTCCTTATATTTTACCCCAAAAGTATGAATAAAGATATTAATTGATAAAATTATGAAGTTTTAAAGGAAAAATACCATGTGTAGTTCATTGCCTCTCCTACATGGACTTACATCCCAGTTTCTGCCAAAGAATAGTTAATACATTGACGTTTGCTAAAAAAAAAAAAAGTACTCATTTTTTTATAAGCAAGTTGAAAGAGTAACACTGATCATCAATTTCTGTCTCACAAAAAGGTTTCTGCAAACATGTTTCTCAGCCAGATACCTGGGTTCTAAATATTTTTTAAAATGTACTTTGCCATTTGGAAGGTCTGAATTTGAAATGCTTATATCACTTTTTAAATAACTCCTCTCCCCCTCCTTGTGAAGGTCAAAGTGAATACAGGATGAGGGTTGGGGGGTAGAGGGAGGAGGATGGGAAAAGAAGATTTCATGTCAACATCCACATCAAGGTTTGATGGTCCTGTGTGCAGAAGGATCCAGAAGGGTAGAAACTCCGCCAGCTGGGGTTTGTGATTCCAGAGGAAACAGCTGTTTGGAGATTATAGGAACAAAGGAAGTTTCAGGCCGGAAGAACAGGAAGCCCCTTCAGTCTCTCTGCATTTCTGCTGTCACTCCTCCTTATACCAGGGCTGTGAGCTGTGTTCTCTGAGACAAGTTAATGTGAGAAAAAGAAAAAGAAAAAAAAAACAAAAACACACACGTAAAAAACAATTTTACTGGGCTTGTACTTTCGCTTAGTTTAAGCAAGCGGTTACTGGTTTTTTGCCAACTCTACTCATAGCCGTGCTGCCTCAAGGAACTATCCTCCCTGCCCCAGTAGTTGGCCATGAATGATTTCAAAAACAGTTCCTTACTGTGGGAATGAAAATGTTGCCCATTAAAGACATTGCCTTTTAAACTCTCTGCCTCCTACATACAGTTTTAGGCTTCTCCCACACAAATGTTTCTTCCTCACTCCTGCTTCCCTTCTCTCTCCCTTAATATAATAAAGAACTCTTTTAAAATACCAAGTAATCAAAGCTCTTCATGGATAAACTCACCCATTGAGAAGAATCTTGCAGTACACGAAAAGGTGATTCCATCAAATTCTAAATCTGTTTTTTTAAAAAAAATCCAGCATATTATTTTGTCTGTTTTTTGGCAATAAGATAACTAATTTTGTTCTAACATGATATGAATGCATTTTTTTCCCTCAGTATTTTTATATTTTCAAGCCACATTTGGGTGAGAATTCCTGTTGACAAGAATAAGTCAGAGCCAGATTAAATAGCTACCTATATTTAACTTTTTTCTTATATTTAATTGTAATTTGTGTTCCCAAATAAATAGAATGAGAAACTAGGACTAGAAAAAGTGAAAAGAAAAATGAGTTGTCTTTTTTTCTTTTTTCTAATCACCTAACTTTTACTTGGAGGAAAAACAAAAAAAAGAAAAAAAAACCTAGACAACACACTCAAGTCCATGTCTGCTAATCGAGCTGTGATGTGTTTGACTTTAATTTGTGCAACCAGCCCCCCTCTCCGGCCTAGTGCAGATGCCATGTCCTTTTAACATCAGCAGCCACTGGCCTCATTCTCATCCCCTGAAACATGTTCCCTGGAAGTATCTCGTAACCAGCCAGAACAGGAAAGCAACCCTGAGTAAAAGAAAAAGCAAACTGCGCTTGTGTTGAAATATTAACACAACTTTATTTTCAATGAGGTTTTTTTGTTTTCTGTGATTTAAAAGTCCATGTCTAGAGGTTATGTTTAAGAAACAACCATGGAAAGCAATGATCAGAGAAGAATGCTCTCATTTCAGAAGCAATTTAATACCTGTCTCCTGGGTGTGAGAATGTACAGTGTGCAATTTCCTTTCCCTTTGAAAGAAAATGGTGGCAAGGCCAGTTTCTTCAGCACTTCTGCTGCCCAGGAATCCAGGTGTACATTCAATACAATTCAATTCAATTCAATTAATTTCTCAGTTATAGTCATGAGGATGATTAATCTAAGAGGCTTATTTTGAAACTGTCCATGACAGAGCCTCAGAATGGACATTCATATGGGTTTCCAGGCATGGATCAGAATTCAAGGGCACACACAGTCAGAAAGTTTCTCACAGGTGAAGTTGACTTTATTCCCCTGTTTGTTGAAGTGCCATTTCTTTTCAGAGCAAGGGTAACCATAGCTAGTCAATTATTAATAACTCTGAAGTTACCTCTAAGTTGTAGAGGTCACTGCTTTGCTTCCTGTAGGAGCAAACCCAAAGGGTTGTAGGACCATGTGTCTTTAGGGGTCTGAGGAAGTCGAGATGCTATCTGGTCCAACAGCAGTGAGTTATTGAGAAAGAAACGGAGCCCGGGAAGATTTAGTGCCTGGTCAATGTGCCGGCCCTGAATGGCAGAACCTGGCAGGACCTATCTCACCCTATCACCCACGAGCCTTTTCCACAGTTTAAAGTCCCTTTCTCAATCAGTTTTGTCCATGTGGATTCTCACTGATGAGTTAAAAAGCTAAAACTGTGGGACAAGGTGACAGATGATGGGTGGCAGAAGAGATCAGAAGAGGGAGGGCAGAGAGAGACGAGGGGTCCCGGAAAACACATGTAAAAGAGCCAGACGGGAGGGGTGGAGAGAGGAATATTTAAATTTCCACTATCCACATGCTCTATTTTTCCCTTGATTGCTTATGATGGCGAGAATTGGTTAAACTACATTTTGAGGCTTTTTTTCCTTTTCCTTGGATACCAAATAATTAGTTGCGTCAAGATGACTACTCAAATGACAATGTGATTTCAATGAGAGAAAGTTGAAGAATAAACTATAATTATTTGGACAGTCATTTGATCAGATTTTCTTTTCCTTGTCACATTTTAAATGATTTATGAAGTTATATGTGGGTGTCTGCTGAAGAGGTTACTGAACGTGCTTTAAAGCCCTTTTTTTTTCTTATTCTTTTCCATTTGAAGTACATAACAGTTTGTGGATTTTTTTTAACTCTCAGTTTGAATTAAATACAATCATAGACCAGTTAATCTAATTTAAACTCCAATGTCACTTGTTCTTGACATTAGCCATCTTAGGAAGTAGCATTTTTCTACTTTGAGTAGCCGAAGATATATGCTATTGCTCTCAAGTCAGCATTTCCTAAAGTAAGTTCCTTGAAGTGTTAGACCAGTAAAGATGATCTCAGAAAAAGAAGCCCATAGTTAGAAAAAAAAAAAAAAAAAGGAAAATCAGCAGAAGTACATCCTCCACTGATAAATCACATGGCACTTGCATATTAAATATTCTGAGAAGCTCTGCATTTAATGCAACTCTTTGACTATGTTTAATTAATATTTCTCTAACTTATTTGACCTCAGGCCTCTTTATTCTCCTACAATTTGCAAACATTCTTGGGTTCTATATTACACAGAAAGCACTTTGGGAAATGTTCATTTACCTGATCAGTACAAAAATTCAGTTTTATAACTATGACTTACTGTCGTCTTCCAAACAAACAAACAGAAATAACCTGAAAATGAAACATATTGAGAGTAAGTGTTCTGAAAATGGAATTATCTTTTTTGATCATAATGGAAAATCACAGATTTACAGCAGGATTCTTAGAAAACTTTGCCTTGAAAATGTTTTAGAGCAGAGTGACATTGACATAGTTTAACAGCAATTGTAACACTCCCATCACAGGCACCTCTACAACTCCTAAGACTTGCTTTGTAATCATAATCCTGAAAAACTCCTGGATTCAAACAAGTCCTGCTACAGTAGATTTTAAATGGCAGCTAGAAGAGTCATTTGTAATCACTATACCTGGAGTTCAGTACATGGGATGCTTGTACTGGTTAAGAAAGGTCAAGCAACAAGGTTGTGTCTATGAGCACGGCACAGTAAGGTCTTTGAATGGCAGGGGAATCGTTTCCCTTTTATCTTTTATTAAAGGGGATCAGGTGTTTGCCCGTAAGAATTGCACTCCAAGCAACATACAGTTCTATTCTGGAATATGCCTATAAACTACAGATATGTCTGTTTCAATAAACATAAAATCATGAATATCCTACAGCCAAATGAGACAGTGGCATTTAGGAGTAAGGCGGACAAAATCTGCTTACTTTTTTTTTTTTAATGAATGACTCAACTTTGAAATTATTCAGGCTTTTCAAGAACAAAGAATAAATAATCTTATAAATTCTGATGTCTACTTGGGTCACTGAGTAAAATTTCTAATTTGAATCTTGTAAAAAAAATCAGGTAAAGGAAGGGATTCAATTTTTTCAAAATACTCTAAATATTAGAGTATAGCCCCTGAAATGACACAGAATTTATTCAAGAATTCAGGCTTGCATCTTTGCTTGGAATAATGTGTATCCTTTACTTTTCAATGTTCAGCTGTACTCCTATATTCTTCAAGTAGTACTAGAGGGGAATTATTAGTTGCACTAGTCTCAGAGTTCTTGTATCTACTTATTTTGAAACCTTTCATTTGTAGCGACAGCTGCAAGGTGTCCCTTCAAGGATTTTGCTTTTTTGATTTATACTTTTATACACTCAAATCTCAATTGAGATATCCGAGCTTCATTCCATTTTCTGACCTTACACTATCAAGCCGGAGTGACCCCCAATCTCTTAGGACTGGGCTACATTCCAAACCAGGTTATGGAAGAACAAGGGCAGAGAATCAAAGCCACACATCACCCCGGTCCCAAGGAGACACTTCATGTAAAGCCGAGTGAAGGCCAGCCAATCCGCAGACCTCATTTATTTGCCCATGTGAGAATTCTCAACTCTCCACCCTTTGAACTTTTGACATTATTTTTTAGTATGTGTGAGTCCTGTTTATACCAAACACAAAAGCCAGACAGATGCTCAGTTTGGCATGGAAACTGGCCTCACGGAAATAAATGTTCTCTCTCTTCCTTTTTTTTTTTTTTCGGTTGAGGATGGACACTGCTGAAATGCACCATAGTTGCTGACATATTAGTGAATATTCCATGCATCTGTTTCTGGTTATTGTTCTCTTCTTGACACACCTGTCATCAAGCCCATGCAGTGAGGCGTTTCAGATAATAAAAACCCCTTGGAGCCTGGTCGAATGGACATGGTGGTCAATAAGGCTGTGGGCTAATGTATCTCGAAATCAACTGAGCATGAGTGTTCGAGCACTCTGGTGCACTCTCCAATCCCCACTTTGGGAGGATTCCTTCCACTTAGAAAGTTGCTATCTTAGTCTGAGAGGGAAATAGCCTGGGTCCCCCTTCCAATAAAAATATTTTCAGTGTTCTCATTCCCACAAAATGCTCAGTCTGAATTTCAAGAAAAACAAAACAAAACAATGAAACCCTAACCTGGTTAAGTACAGATTTTTAAAATTATTATTCACATTAGTGTAAGAATGCATTTTTTGTCAATCTACATTATGTCTTTGTTTGTTTCCAAATGTGAAAAATGATGTTTAGCAATGAGCCTGGTGTGTAGGCATGATAGACACTCAGAACACTAGGTTGTTCTTTTTGTTGTTATCACATTGAATCTAACAACACTCCAGTCAAATAAACATATGCTTATATCCTTCTTTCAGAGGTAAGGAAGCTCTCTCAGGAGGGCCAAGTTACTGACCTCACCCACATCACACATCCAGTAAATGGAAGAGCTGACCGTCTCTCCCATACCAGTGAGGTGTTATGACAATAATATTGTCTCTACAGAGATGCAGGGATGATTGCAAATCTTTGTAGCATGAACCAGATTAATATTATGTTTATGGCAGGCTAATAAACTACTAAATGGCCCCTAACGGTTGTTAAAATAACAACTTGATTTGGGTCTAGGTTACTTCTAAACCCCAATTTATGTCCTTTTGAAAAGTCACCCTCAGCAGTAGTGTATGAGACCAAAATTGGGAACAAAGGAAAATAGCATCCTATCTCTTTTCAATAGTGCCTTGTAAATGTTGTGTCAGTTGGATTATCCTATTTATAAGGCCTTTGTTTTTCCTTACTGTAAACTCTTAACGACTCCACGTTGCCTGGTGCAATTCAATATGACTGGAGCTTGCAAGGGTCTTGATCTCTACATACAGTGCACCACAGGAGTGATTTATAAACCACAGTCCCACAGCATCCCAGGAACTGGAGTGAATTGAGGCTTCTAAGTGAACACAAGTGCTATGAATTCCAATGTTAGACCTGCACAAGAAATGTCCCCAAACTCATTTCCTGCAAGTGAGAATGGGGATGTGGTTGGAGGGAATTAGGGGGAACGGCAAACCCCATAAGGAATGAGGTTGGTACCCAATTAGCTTCTTTTCATATTATGGGTTTAGGGAGGCCAAGTAATCCCAAGATGGCTCCAGTCATTTTCACATTGGCAAAGAGGAACAATATCGCTTTTTAATAGTGTGAGGTCGGAGGGATAAAGGGCAGAGAGAGGAGAGGGGAGAGCAAATCAAAGGAGGATTGTGAATGCCCAGAATTCCCTGGGAATGAACATTTTTGTGGAAAAAAAGAAAGAAAGGATATTAAAAAATTAATAACTTGAATGTGTGATCAATAAAAATAATTATCATCATCCAGTCCATTTTTCATAAGGCAGGCAGTGGCCTAGAAATAATTTCTGGCATAGATATAGGAGCAAAGCACTTGAAATACACATTTACCAAAAAATTCCCTCTTTTAAAAAAGACTTTCCTGCTCAAATCTCAATGCATTTTTTCCTCCTGTCTTCTACACTCAACCGTTTGGTCTAAAGACAGTCAGAGAGCTAAATATATATTAATTAGAACTCTTGGGGCTGGCATCAGTAAGATACAATTATACCAAACGGATGCCATTCCAGGCTCTGATAGCTTCATTTAAATTCCTGAATAAAACATGAAATATCTTTAATGAGAAATGAATATAGTTGTCAGGAGGGAGTAGTTCTGATATTGTTACTAGTCGAGATATAGAAGATGAAGACATAATGTGAGTACCTTCCATTTTATATAAAAATGATGGTTGTTAGAAAAGACATATCCCTCTTCTGAGACGTCATGTGAGCTGTGAAATCGAAAAATTATAGAGCTTAGTAGCACAGTTTCCTCCCAAGGAACTGCAGCATTGGGAGCTTCTGTGAATTCACAGAAAGGAACACGTTCTGTCTGTTACCAGGAAAACGGATCACCTCAAACAGCATCAGTGAGAGTAAACACGTGCCACCTTCGTCCAGCAAATCACTGCTGCTTTCCAAGTAAGACTTAGGTGAGATTTCATATCCATCAACATATTTCTCACAAGAGAGAAATACACTTGTGTCCTTATCTCAAATCTCTGTTCTCTTCAAGACAGCCGCTGTTCAGTCCTGGAGGAGGGGGATAGGGGAAAAGGGAAATGGGTTAGTAAAATCCCACTGTCAAGGAGATGGGAACTGCATGGCTTCTCACACTGCCCAGGCCTCCTCTTTGATCACAGGCCCTGGGAAGCCCGAGCCTGAGCCCCAGGCTCCAGCAAAAGCCTATTCACCTGTTGGGCTATGACAGGGATTTTCTTCTTTTCTTTCCAAGGGCTTTCCTTTATTCATCGTGTCTTTCATAATTAAAATAGCAGCATGCTACCTTGCATGCAGGCGGCACCTGTCTTAATCCCAGGTGACCTTCAAGCGCTTTAGAAATATTACTGACAATAGCTAGGGCTTGCTATGACTGCTACTGAATTCGGAGGGTCAGTTCCCCAATCTGGGTGACTGGGAGGGGGTCTGAGGGAGAACTCTATGGAGAACTGGCAGATAATTGGGCTGGAACAAAACAGGAAGATGAGGAGCTATTTTTCTCTGTATCTCCCATCACAGTCCTTAGCTATTATAAAAAGATAAACAAAAACCACTCCGGTCTCTTTTTTCTGACTCAGAGACAAGGAACTACTCTGGCTTTATGAAAGAGATTGAGTTGGTGAGTTGATAAAGATCTTGTCACACTGTTATTCAGCACCGCTCTCTCAAATAAATAGGTGCCCACATGCAATGCACAGTGGGGAGATCCTGAGATAAGGTCACTTGAGCTACTGCCCTTCCAGAGCTCATGGGCGACTATTTCCAAATAACGCCTTTGCAAATGAAGGCCCTTGGAGCTCTGCCTCTCCCAGCTCTGCTGCCTGTCTCACTCTGTGGGGTGGAGACGGTGATGTTGAATTTCTAACCGGCATTGCTTCTCTGGAACCACACTTTGAGTAGCAAGGGTCTGGCAGGCTGAATTGGCCCCATTCTTCCATGTCTCTGCATCTTCAACCGCATGCTCTCTCTGCAGGACTAACCCTTTCCATTATCTGTCAGGACATTGCTATCTTTCGTACAATTCTTTCTGAACACTCTTCCTTCCTTCCTAGTGCTCCCAAGAGTCCCAAGTGCATCTTTCTCACCAAAGTACATACAGTAGTTCTTCCTTATGGTTAGGGAATATGTTCCAAGACCCCCAGTGATTACCTAAAACCTCAGATAGTACCAAACCCTGTAGATATTATGTTTTTTTAAGTTTAATTTATAAATTAGGCATAGTAAGAGATTAACAATAACTAATAATAAAATAGAACAATAGAATATGCATACTTGTAAGAAAAGTGATGTGAATGTGTCCCCCCTAATATCTTATTACATAGATGGCTACTAAATGACTCATGGGTGGGTGGTGTGAATAGTATGTGCATGCTAGACAAAGGAATGATTCAAGTTCCGAGCAAGACAGAGTGGGAAGACCAGAAATTTCATCACACTATTCAGAATGACACACATTCAAAACTTACTAATTGTTTATTTCTGGAACTTTCTATCTAATATTTTAAGACTGTGGTTGACCACAGGTTACTAAAACTGCAGAAAGCGAAACTGCAGGTAAAGAATGCTACTGTAAAGCCTTTGTCTTCCATACCTATCTTTTGTCCATTGTTACCTCACCAGCTAGACAGAAATCTGTTTAATAAAAGAGACCATCCATCTCATGTGCCCACCCCAGTGCCTGATATATAGTAAAGGTTCAATTAAAATTTGTTGAATGAACAGATGAACAAATACATGATAGAATAGGTAACATAACCTGTTGAACTTTTCTAAGTTTATGCTTTCCCATACAAAATAAAGGCAAAGGTTTGCTTTTCCCATGTCTATATGAAGTCAAGGAATCCAGCGATATAGGAAAAATGTATTAAATTGTCCTCTTTCCTTCCAGGAGACCAAATAACAATTTGGCTAATAATGCTTTTTTTTTAAACTAAAAATTTTATTTGCCAAAATTGATTGAATTAGTCATTTGTTTTGATCTTTTTTTTTTTTTTTTAGTTTTTAAGACTGTTCTACAATTATCTTTTTTGTTCAGAGTTGGCTCAATAATAGCAATAACAATCATAGCTAACCGCTTTGCACACATATAGTCATGTAACTGTTATGAGTGCTTCACATCTTTGCTCATACCTTATCTGACAATTATCATAACCCCCATGAAACAGACATAGAAACAAAGAAACCAAGAGGTTAGCTATCTTGCCCAAAGTCCACCAACCCTTGTACATGGATAGCAGCCTATTCCCTTCAAATAATCAAAGCAAGAAAATGAGACGATTGTACCAAAGAGAGTATATTGGAATATAGAAAAGTTCTCTTGTTCTGACACATTGGGGTAGGTTGCCCAAATAGAATAGCCTTTGCTTGAGACAGTTTAACATAAAGTAAGAAAGAAAATGTCTTCAATAATAATGTATGCCTCAATGTTAAGCATTTGCCAGCCTGGTCAAAAGAGCTGCAAAGTTAGCACCCCATTTCAATTTGTGAGTCTATGTTTTCATCTCTCTCAGGTCCACTGAGTAGACATTGAGTTTAAAAGTATTATTCTGGTCAAAAATGTCTTTCTTTGATTGACAATTATTTTGGGCCTTGATGTCTTAGGCTTACCCTGCTCCAGCTACCTGGGCCTTCCTCCCTAAAGGCTCCCTTTACCACAGCAGCCACTGATTTTCTCACAGATGAAACTGGGAATTGGTTCTGTGAACATAGACCGAGATGTCTCTGTGCGCCTGGGGAGTCCCATGACTCAGAGCCTCCCCTACTGGAGTCATGTTCAAGTCAACACAATTTCAAGGTCCCTGTCCGTTTCTCTATTATCTCCTTACCCACCTAGACTGAAGCCCAGTCTGCTTGGCTCAGAACATGTAGGTCTTGCAAACACCATTCCCTAAGTCAGGGGCAGCAGGTACACAGTGAAGAGAGATTGCTCTCTGTTTCTCCTAACTCTTCTGCTGCAAACCAGCATGGCCTGCTTCTCCTGGGAAACTGGAAAACTCCTGTTCGTTCCTGGCCACTGCCCATAGCCTTGTAAGAATAGTCTGGATTATCACATTAGGGAATCTCAACTTTGTGGCTTTGGTAGGTCCATGGGGATGGCATGATTAATCAATCAGGTTAATTTTCCCCACTGAACTGGACACAGCCTCAGGACCCTCCTCAAAATGCTGCTTAGTAGCTGCCCCAGTTCAGTAGCAGTTGGCATGTCCCATCAAAGCCCGTCGTTCATCCCCGAGCCCCAGTTTTACTCTCACAGCCTGCTCACCCAATGTTAAGGACCCTTCATCGCCTGGATAGCTGTGGTGGTGCCTTATTTTAACGCTGGTGCCTACTTGAACAACAGCCCGGTTAGGCCTAAAGTCCTCCTTTTCATCCTCCTTCCACATTGCTGAGGTCACAGCCTGATATTCAGGCCACCCTTTTAAAATTTAGGTCAAATCACTAAAATAACTAAATGAAGGGTGATACACCCCAAAAAAGAATAGCGTCTGTCATCTTACCCAGATTTAGTGTTAGCAAGGTTGTTGGTCATATAAAAGTCTATTAATGAAAATAGCTATTGTTTAGTGCATGAACTCTCTGTGTTCAGCTGAGTGTTGTGGATGGATTATGTCACCAGATCCTTGATGAAACTAAATATACTTATAATCTGATCCCAAATAACTTCATGGATTCATGTCTCAGGTTTTCCCCCTTGAGCCATATTTTCCAGCTTGCTGAGCTAAACAGACTCTTGGATGCTGTACATGTTTCCTATGAGGTACCATTTTGGGTAAGCTGAGGTTTAGAATGGGAAATTAGATTGCATAAGAAGGAGGCATCAGAACTGGTAATTAAAGCCTCATTTCCAACTAAGCCCATGCTCTTAACCACTAAATTATATAGTGAGGACAAAAGCTTTTTTTTGTAAGTTCTTCCTCTTCCAAAAGCTAAGAGAGAATATTCTCAAGGCACAATGGCTTTGAATGATTGGATTTATGCATGATGGTTGTCTATGAATACTTCCAAGAAATAAGCTCACCTGGGGACTGTGGGAGCAGTTTCAATTATCTGTAAACAGTGGATCTACATAGGAAATGCAAAAGATATGTGTTTCCCTCTAGTAAACACAACCTTAAAATTTTAGCAATTTGGTCTACCAAGGAGTCAGTCTCACAATTGCCTTTTTTTGTGGTGTGAGATTTCTGGCTATAAGACAGAAGGTTTTGCAGAAGATTGTCCCTTGTCCTAAGACTTTCCCTATTTCCCCACCCGTATATTTAGTAGATGTGTATGTTAATGGTGTTGAATTGAGGAATGTAGGGATAGAGACGGTGCTGGGACCAGTTTGGACACAAATTAAGAGACACTCCCAAAATAGTCAGTTATCAAGATTAATAATGTTCAAATGCAATTAAAAAAAATAAGAAAATAAGATTAAATATCTTCCCTTTCCCAACATACAAAGGGTAAAAATCTGCTGAGAGATGCTCAGTAATGTGCCTGACTAAAAGTGGAGAAAAAATGGGAGACTGATTGGAGTTAACGAAGGGAACCCAAGAAGAATAACCAAATGGGAGAGAGGAAGCAAGATGGAACTCAGTACAGAGGAAATAAGGTGACAAAGAGATCTACTACTACTAATTCATGATTGTTATAAAGTTTTGGTAGCTTAGGTTTACTGCCCTGCACTCACTGTATTCCTTAGAATTACAAGACTTTACTGACCCTCCCTGGAACAGAATGAGTCACTGACCCCATGGTTGTATTCACATAGTTAATAAAATAGATTGTTATTCATTTAATGATCATTAGCTGAGGTTAGAAACACAATTAGATTAATTTTGTAGCCATAACCAGTACACTCTTGTTCTGTTTTACCCATTGGCTAATTATATATCACAATGAATAATGTTTTACTTTGTAGTAAGCGCCACTTATTCTTTTGCTTAGAGTTATGGACAAACAAAAATGACAGGTTCCTGGTAATGGGTATAAGAATATGCAAATAATTAGTGTTATTGACAAAACACAATTGTAATTAGAATCTCACAGAACATTTTATAAGTTATGTATTTGATGTTAATCAATAGCAAATTTTAATGTTTGTGCTTACAAATGCAGACTGTAAAATCCACAGAGCTGAGCTGGCCTTGGTATCTGCTGGCTTGTCTCCCTGAATTCCAAATTCAGAAATAAACTTTGAAAAAAAATTAAAATTTTAATGCCAAAAACCATGATGAACAAAATCTCAACAATTTACTCAAAAACAGGATCAGTATTACTGATTGTCGTAGTTCAGTCAGGCTGCTATAACAGACTGGTTGGCTTATAAACAATAGAAATTTGCTTCTCACAGTTTTGGGGGCTGGCAAGTCTAAGATCAAGTCACTGGCAGATTCAGTGACTTGGTGAGGGCCCATTTCCTGGTTCATATTTGTACATGGTGGGAGGGAGATCTCTTTCGTAAGGGAACTAATCACATTCATTTTGGTTCCAATCTCATTACCTAATCATCTCTCAAGGCCCTCGCTTCCTAATAGTTTCACCTTGGAAGCTAGGATTTCAACATGTGAATTTTGAGGGGACACAAACTTTCAGCCTATAGCCCTGATTTTTCCTTTAGCTTCAGGCTCCCGTATGGGCTCAGCATGGCACTGGGTGGAGATAAAGTTGGGGCTGAGGATTTAAATTTGGGGAGCTTACACACACATCTTTACAACTTAATCTCTTTCTGAGTCAGACTCAGTCACGAAATTGTTTAAATTATACTAATAAGAAGCAGAAAATGCAGTTATCCAGTTTTTTGGAGGATTGGATTCAGTGGTTATAAGTAAGAAGCAATTGATACTTTTTCCTCTGCCCTGGAGTGGCCACTCTGGGACTCCAAACCTTCCCATCCTGCCTGAAACCCTGAGTAGAATCCAAAGCTTTCTTAGTCTTCCCATCTCAGTGAAAAAATTGCATAGCCACTCTTGAGTAAGGAAATATCTAGCTCAGGGTCATATTAAAGGTCAGCTCTCAGTTCATTTTAAACCTCTCCCCTCCTCTGGCTCAGAATTAAATCTCTGGGCAAGGAAGCTTGCATAGGAAAAGAAGGCAGAGTCAGATTCTCTTCCTTGAGTCACTTTCTCAGCCACTTGGTCCTTGCTATTTAGCCACTCCAGGGTGGAACTCCACAGGGAAAAGAGATGGGATAGGAAAAGGATTTTTATAACAGGAACTGTTGAAATCTGACATCGATGGCTTCTGGCTGTGGCAGAATCCAGATGCTGAAACTTTTTCTCATGGGACCGCTTGGAGTAAGGGTGGGGGATCTTTGAATAACTTTTATTTTCAGAGCCTGTATTCTGTGATTCATTTGATACAAAAAAAAAGTCTCTCCTGATGGCCACTTTAAGATGCTCTCAGTCCTGCTTTCCATGGTTTCACTTCTAAGGCCCTTGCGGTAGTCCTCTTAGATGAATTTCTCCCTAGGACACAGTCTTGCTTCCAATAAGGGCATAGCCAGCTCCGAAGGAACTCAGGTTTACTGGTCCAGCCAACCTCAGAGCACAGTCAGCTCCCAACGCTTTCAGGCTGTCTCTTAGCTCCAACACTACCTAAGGGCAGCTCTAACCATTACCATTTGCATTCAACTCAGAGTCAAACATCAGTCTGTACCATCATACCCACACATATCCATCAGGGGACACATGTCATACTTCCTAAATGGCTCTCCTAAGGTACCTATCAATTAGCCAAGGAAAAATGGAAGCACATCCTCTCTTCTTTTAGAATGAAGGGCAAGAATCACAGGGAGCAGAGACCACTGCCACTCTGAAGACAACCTTTAACTTCTCAATGAACTCAGGCTTTGTTTGCATAGCCTAGGGCTGTCTTCATGTCATAAAGGAATATAAAGGATGTGGTTTAAATTCTCTCTAAGCAATACAAGAGAATTCATAGTTGGATTGTTTTAGAGATAAAGCATAAGATAAAAACAAACACAATTCAATATAGCATTATGAGAAATAGTTCACTTATATGGAGAAAATGATAATACACACACACACACACACACACACACACACTCAACATGTATACACAAACCTAAACCCAAATGAAAGAAACACAAAAGTTTAACATCAAGCAATGTTCTCAGATCATGTGGGGCAATTTCAGTCAGATTTATACATTTTTCTAACTTAACTTTATCCACTAATTTTCTCTCCAATTGCCCTTAGGCAGGAATCTGTTGACACATACCTTACATACTACACAGTGAGCCTCCCACCTAGCGTTCCTTCATGCATGCTGTCTTCCATCTTCTAGGTCATCCTACATAGCTCTGCCTAATAAATCTTTCTAAAATACAATGTTATCCTGTTTCTTCCCTCTACAACTATCAATGGATCCCTAGTGCCTACTAAACAATTCCAAATGTCTAGATATGTTTTTCTCCCATAATTTCATTTCTTGTCTTTTACACAGAGAATATCTTTATTTGAGCCAAATCCATTGTGCTCTAAAAAAGCCACACCTTCCTATATCCATGCACTGCAGATAAATGTGATGAAGAGGGTTCTAAATATTCACGCTGTTGAAAGACGAGTGAATAGGGTAGTGCTTTATGTGTAAGGGGTATTTGAACAAGGTCCATGAGTATATTTCTATTATATTACAGTTCAATTTCCTCTTTGTGTATCTATTTCCTTAAGTCATTATGAACTTTTTTTTTTTTTTGAGTTGGAACCTCACTGTGTCGCCCAGGCTGGAGTGCAGTGGCACGCTCACGGCCACCCCAGTGTCCACCCGCTGGGCTCCGGAGATCCTTTCACCTCAGCCTTCCAAGTAGCCGGAACTACAGGCATGTGCTACCATGCCCATCTAATTTTTTATTTATTGTAGAGATGAGGTCTCGCCAGGGCTGGTCTCGAACCCGCAGGCTCAGGCAATCCACTTGCCTCGACCTCCCAAAGTGCTGGGATTACAGGCTGAGCCACCGAGCCTGACCATGAACTTTTTATGCAGTTCATGAACAAAGTTTCACTCTTTGTTCAATTTAATATTTATTGGTGCCTGGCAACCAATGAATATTTAGTAAGTGAATATATGAATGCTACTCAGGAATAACAGAGATCAAAGGACTGTGTTTAAGGGACTGAAAAATAGTCAACTGATACCAAAAGGTTAAAAAGTACAAAACAGACAGAGAAATGTAAGATTAGGCTTTGGTCAGAGTAGGCTAGGTTGTCTGCATAACAAACATCACCACCAATTTAAGAATTTAATGCAACAAAAATTCATTTTTGCTCACCCAGTGTAATGTGAATGCTTCTGATTGGCAATGTTTTGGGAGATTCTCCTCAAGGTGATCACTTAGAATCAGGCTTCTTTTATCAGCTCACTATCTATTAATTCTTTTTTTTATAAGGCCTTCCACTGTTTCTCACTTCCTCTTGTTCAGGATTAGATATCCTCAGTGATGTTATGTGCCCCCCGTTCCCTGGCAGTGTCCCACTACTGCCGATCTCTCCTTTGTAGTATTTTGATAAATATTCAGGACCCACTTATGAGTGTAAATCCTCTTCTGGGTCCTCTGCATTCAACCTGCTAACAGCAAAGACTAAGAGCACAAAGGGTTCTTCTAAATTAGGATGTTTTAAGAAGTTGGGTGTATCTGCCAGGTGTTAATAGTTTCCAGGCATATTTTATTGGTGTTAGACTCAGGACCATCCTCCATCTGGATTCAAGGTGGACATGGAAACATGGTTTGCATTGTACATAGGAAGGGAAGGAAAACCAGATTTGGTGAATAACTGCAGGCTCTCATGTACTAGATTTTTCTGCGTAGTTTTAGAGCAAGTACAGAAACCCTCTCTGTCAATTTCCACAAGCTGGATCTTGATGACATCAACTGCAGGGAAATTAAGTCAGTTATCAATTAGTACATAGCAAATAACCCCCAAACTGAGAGGGTTTCTACAACAACATTTATTACCCCACCATTTCTGTGGGTCAAGAAAACCAAGTGTCACTTAGGAGCTGGGTTCTTGGACTAAGGGTTTCTAATGGCTGCAATGAAGGCATCAGTCAAGGCTGAGGTCATCTTCGGACTATACTGAGGGGTTGATCTCACACAGTGGCTATTGGCAGGACTCAGTTCCTCATGAATTCTTATACTGAGGGCCTCAGTTCCCTACTGGCTGTGTCTGCCCTCAGTCCCATGACTGAGTGTGAGTCTCTTGATAGGGCAACTTGCAGCATGCAGCTTGGATCAACAGAGTGAGCCACCCAAGAAGACCCCAGAAGAGAAGGTGATCAAGACAGAAGTCATAGTCCTTTAGAGCCTAATTTCATAAGGACATCCCATCACCTTTGTCATAATCTAATGATGGGAAGAAAGCCACTAGGTCAGCCACACTAAAGGGGATGGAATTATGAAAAGCCATGTACACCAAGAGACAAGGATTACTGCGAGTCATTTAGAAGCCACCCACCACATGACATTTTGTTGATGGAAAGGCAACTGACAGAGGAGACTTGGGGAAAGAGAGAAGTAAAGTCAATAAATGTATTTGCTCTACAAGTGTAGTACACAGGGTTAAATTGAAGCTGTACCATGAACAGGAAAATTGCTTCCAAAACACTGTAATTGAAATAGCTGAACTGAATAAGAAAATACAATTAAAGAGAAAAGAGTGATTTTTAGAAAAAGATAAATATATCGTACTCAGATTTCTATGGTAGTAATCATATCTATCGCAGATATTTTCTCTGAGAATTAACTGAGATGACGCATATGAAACCACCTGAGTCATCAGATGTGTCCTGAGAGTCTTTTCACAAGCACTCAGGTGACTTGTATGCTTCTGGTCTGAGGACCACACTTTGAGTAGCAAGGACCAGCAGAGTGTCTGCCCCATGTATGTTCAATGAAAATTGTTCCCTTATCTCGGTCATATGCAAAGCTGAATGGGCATTAGAATGACCCAAGGGTTGTGTTACAAGGCAGTTTACTGGGCCTCACCCAGTTTAGGAATTTAGGAGTCAGCAGGTCTAGGGCAGGACCTGGGCACTGTTGGGAACAATCTCGGGAGACAAACCATCAAACTGCCCACAAGGGGTTCCAGTGTGTACTCACAAAGGAAAGCTCCCCCTCTTCTCTGGAAAAAAGCTGTTTATAAACTCAGCCGACAATGAGTACAATACCTTGGAACTATTAAAACATAGTAACAAATGCCTTAATTAGGGAAGGACCAGGAAGCACAGTAAATCTCCTTCTGGGTCCCTCTGAAACAGCATTCCCCACTGATGCAACCAAGAGTTCCTTTACTTCCCTGGAACAACAAAATTAAAGTCCCCCCAAAATGGGATTATAAACATTAAGTACTATTTATGACTCTCAAGATAGAAGCTACAGTAGAATTCATTTCAATATTGTCATTTAATAATGTACCACAGGTTTTTTTTCCCCCATATATTAGTTTAAATTTCTTAAAAATGCCAGGCCAGAAAAAGGGTGAGTTCTTATCCTGTGGGGCAGGAACTAGGGAAGGCACAGAGTTAAATAAGCCATAGGCACTTCCCAGCCCTCTCTACCCCATGATGCTGCCAGTAGCCCAGAGGTCAGAGAGTCCAGAGACAAAGTAGAAATCAACATGTCAAATTCATTTCCAACTCAGGCCTTCGCATTGTGATTTTCTCTACTGAAATATTCTTCCCTGCAGTGTTTGCCTGGCCCCCTTCTTCTTTCCAATCTAACAACTTACCTGGTCTGGTTTTCATTCCATGGGAGGAAGAATCTCTGTCAGACCAAGAGATGTGAAGGGTTTCCCAGCAGGGGCTGATGACAGCTGGGAGTGGCACCTGAGAAGTAAGAAAGCCTCTCCTAGTGTTGAGGAAAATAATGAGTAGTCCAGGATAAGAGAAGAGCCCAAGTCAAGGCACTGGGGGCCCGCCAGGCACTCAGGTGGTCCTTTGATAGCATGTGTGCTTGTGGAGAAGGTGGATGGACACGTGGAATCCAGGTATGCAGAGGGCAGGCAGTGAATGTCTTGTGTACTGTGCAGAGGAGTTAGGACTTCCTATTGAAATTGGGGGCATCAATGAATGGAAGGGAGGCATTATGGGGTATGTTTTAGGAAAGTGACAGTGACAGGTAGGAGGGTAGAATATTGGGGACTGCACTGAAGGATGGAGGAAGGGCTCCCTCTGGGGAAACCACTGCGTCAATGTAGTCAGGAGGGGATGAGATCCTGAGTGGAGGCTGAAGCAGCAGGTCCATCGAGGTCATCTCTAGGGAGCCTGACTGAGCAAATCCACTCAGGGAAGATGAGCTCATGAACTCAGACACACTTCTTTCACATTGACCAGAAAGAGACTAATTGGACGTTTTGATCCCAAATTTGAAACCTAATCCATGAACCAAATCTCCCTTTTTACGGGTTTCTTAAAAACTTCAGGTACCCCCTGGTGCTTGTCACTTATCATGCCTTGCATTCCCTTCTCTCAGCATAGTGACATCTCTCTGTTGCTTAAAAAAGCTAAGCTCAGCTCCAACTCAGGGCCTTTTCACTTGCTGTCCCCTCTACCTGGAACACCATTTTCTGTGATCTTGGCATTGTTGGCTCTTTCTCATCATTCAAATTACTGCTCAACTACTTACTACCTCTTCTGGGGGCCTTTCCCACGTACTTCTCAGAACCCCATATTACCAGATTCCTTTTCTCCACACTACCATCATTTATAATGACCCAGCATCCTTATTCATTAAAATATTTATTCCCTCCCTTCCCTCAGTGGAATGCCTGGGTCATAGGAATAAAAATTTTCTCTGACTTCATCACCTCAACCTCAGAACCTATAACAGTCCCCGGTGCATAGTAGATGCTTAAACAATTTGTACTGAATGAGTGACCCAAGGAACCAGAAGGATGAAAATTAGAATCAGAAGTTACCTTGTTGCTGGGCTTCACCATTTAGTTCCCTTTTCTCAACATTTCTTTCCTCTCTTACCATATGAATTCACCCTCAAGGTGGGCACAGACCAGCATCATTGCAAGAGCAAATTCCATAGGATGGGAAATGAATCCCACTGCCATTTTTCCCCCCAGTAGATATCAGTTCTGGTAGTGGGAACACTTACGTTTTCTACAGGCAAGGTAGATATCTATGCGGCAGCCTCTGTCTAGCCTATAACAGCTACCACAGAGACCAGACAGGAGGCATTAAAAATTAAACAACAGAAGAGTCGATCGGCTTCCAATCTCAGGTTTATAGACAGGAAAATGCTTAATGACAGGTGGTCTCAGTACCAGAGGTGGCCTCTGAGAGACATTTCTCTTGATTTTATTTTTTAATTAACTTTTATTTTCAGTATTTTGTTCCCTTTTTCTGCCCCCAGTGGAATGATATTTAAATGATAAAAGGCTCACCACTGTTTCCAGGGCAGCCAAGACCACCTCACCACCCGGCTACAAGGGGAGGGAATTTTTAAAGATCACTCTGTCTCGAAATTCTAATGCTGCCAAGTAGCACACATGGATTCTCATAATATGGCTCCCAACTGCAGTTCTTTAAGCTAAAGAGTTCAGTTCTTCACCGCTTCTTCATGACAGTCTCCTAATTACCCATTCTGAGCTTTCTGAAACAGCATTCCTCCTTAGTTAAGGATCTCTACCCTCTGCCGCAAGACACACCAGTGAGTTGAGTATATTTTATTCAGTATCTATCCACTGTGCATGAATAGTAAAATAGAAACAGTCCAAGTCTTACTATGTGGCATTAAGATAGATACATTCTGACTTAGAATAGAGTCACTGTTAAATTATATCTATGCTAAATTACATATATACATATATATGTATATACATATATAATCTATATGAATGCACACAGACACACATTTATAAGATAGTCATTATACCAGCAAGTCATATCTTATTTTTTCAGTATGTATGCCAGTCTCTCAAGTCCAAGCTCTCATCTGACTTACACAGTCACCCTGCAAGATATCAGTCATAGTCTAGTCATTTTGTAGAAATCAAAGCTAAGGCTCAGAGAGGCTGAGTAACTCACCTAAGGTCTTGCAGCTAGTGAGTGCCACAGCTGAGATTTGAGCCTGGAGAGCGTGACTTCAGAGCTGTGCTCTCAACCCCTTCACAAAACTAAAGCAAACTAGTGTGTCCGAGGAATGGAGGAAGAAAAAAATAAATAATTTGGGAAATATAGTGGGAACTAAATTGTGCAGAATCTTGAATGCAATTAAAAATCATTTAGACTTTATTTCATAAGCCATAAAAAATACTGGGGTTTGAAAGAAAGGTCTTTGACTAAACGTACCAGCAGCTTTAACTCTCCTCAGTGTCACTTCATTATAATCTAAAATTATGTTTGTTTGTCACTTACTTATCATGCCTCTCCCTTCACCAGAATGAAGGTGTGGTGTGAATAGAGTCCTTGTGTGACTTAATCTCCACTTTACTCAATGCCTACAACAATGTCTGGCACATATGAGGCACTTAGTATTTACTGAGTGAATGAGCCAGAAACCAGGTTTAAAGCTTCAATGCCATCCCAAGCCTGGACCCCCTGGGTTCTTGCACTGAGCATGTTCCATCTTCCAACACAGCTCTCCCAGATGTTGAACAGAATGGCTCCTTGGACCTGGCCCCATCCAGTTCTGTCCACCTCCCACCCCATACTTGGAATATATATATTCCAGCCTCAGGTATTCCTAGGATACAAGATGGCCTTGTTCTGGTCTGTTGAATGTAGTGTACCTCTCTGGATTATCAGATTTGATAAAGACTCCTGTCAAAAGAGGTCATCTTTGCCTATCTGCTGTGCAATTTCCCCTTAATATTAATTGTTGCATCATATGCCTTCATTTGAACAGTAGTAAAAGAGGAAAGAAAAATAGAAACAACCTACATGTGAACTCACCCCTCCCTGTTCATTCTGACCCTCGCTTCATTGCCTCCTCCATATCCTCCGCAGTTAGTACAGAGCACTTAACCTTCCACAGGATATTTTTATGCTCCATTTTCTGTGCCATTATGAAGGAGATGAAAGTAAATGGAGTTCACTTTGGATGGGTGCTGTTATCACCCACTTACATGCCTTCCCACCCTTCCTACTTCCCAAAAGGGACACACAGATGCAAAGAGAATGAAGGTGTTTTCAAATTAAAAGCATTTCAGAAAGTCGAGTAGGCAGGAACAAGCACCTTTTGCTCGGAATGCCAAACTAGTAAAGCACCTACAATTGATCCGTGCACATGAGCATTTACTTAGTAACAAAACAGGCCAGTGTTAAGAACAACTTAGCTGTCTTGTTTACTCTCCCTTGGGGTCCCGTGCTTCTTTCCAACACTTGTCACATACAACTACTTGTTTAATGCCTGCTTTCAAGGATCTTGTTATGGTTATCTATCACCCTGTAGCTTAGTTCTGAAGACATAACAGACACTTATTTTGCTCACAGATGTGCAATTTGGGTCAGGTTCATCAACAGTAGCGAGTGCCTGCCCTACACGGGGTCAGCTGTGTCAGCTCCACCGAGGACCTGGAGGGCCTACTTCCAAGATGGCTCACCAACACTGCTGACAAGTTGATGCTAGGAATGGAGGTAGGGATTTTGGCTAGGGGACCTTTGTTCCTCTCCAATTGGTTCTCCTCATAAAGCCACTGGATTTTCCCAAGACATGGAGTCTAGTTTCCAAACACAAGTATTCCCAGAAACAGGAAGAAGAAACTATTAACCTCTTAAAATCTGGGGCCAAATGCTGACTGTTACGAGTTGAATTGTGCCCCCCCAAAAGATGTTTGAAATCCTAACCACCAGTACCTCAGAGTGTGCCCTTATTTGAAAATAGTACCTTTGTAAACATAGTCAAGATAAGAGAAGGTGATTAGGGAGGGCCCTAATCCAATATGACTGGTGTCCTTACAAAAAGACAACATTGGGATACAGACACAGACATGTACAAAGAGAAGACAATGTGAAGAACATAGGGAGAATGCCATTTGAAGGTAAAGCAGAGATTGGAGTGATGCATCTAGAAGTCAAAGATGGTCAGCAAACCACCAGAAGATAGGGAGAGGCATCAAATAGTCTCTCTCTCTCTCTCAGAGTCCTCAGAAGAGACCAAGTCAGCCAATACCTTCTCTTTCTCACCTTGAGAACTGTAAAATAATAAGCAAATTAAGGTCCCTACTCTGGTATTTTGTTATGGCAGACCCAGGAGACTAATTCACTGACACCAATCACTGTCGACCAAAGCAGTCACAGAACCAACCCAGAGTGTCAAGAAAATTCTTGGCCTTCATTAAGGCCTACAGATATAGAAGCAGAGGCTGTGGCTACCTTGTTTTCCACTATTTCACCAGTGTCTGATGTATACATGGTATACAATAAATATGTGTTGGAAGAAAGAAAATGACTATAGTTTCCTCAATTTTTTGTATTTCTGAATCAAACTCATTTAAAGCTACCCTTCCTAGTATAAAAATTTCTTTCTGAAAAAAATTCTAGTTTTTAGTATACAGACAAGGTGCCACTGTGATCAGTAGCATATGTTTCATTGGTGTATTCTAAATCACAGTATTTCAAAGGTGTATCTGGCCCACCAGCCTCTGAGCCTTCACCTGCTGCCTGTGTACAAGGAAGACTCAGCCTGACTGAAACTCTAGGGATGAAGAAACCGTCAAAGAATCAAACCAGACCTGTATTTCTAGCATCCCTTCCTATTAGTGACACACATGAGCCTCAGTGTCCATTTGAAGAGCTCTAATTGGAAAGCCAACGTTCTG
This sequence comes from Tarsius wallacei, assembly GCA_963574415.1. Taxonomy (NCBI): domain Eukaryota; kingdom Metazoa; phylum Chordata; class Mammalia; order Primates; family Tarsiidae; genus Tarsius; species Tarsius wallacei. Next base: position 23,581 of record CAUYQG010109520.1, on the reverse strand, counting down.
TACATATGGCCATGCCAAGGAAGGTCACATCTGGCCAAGTCCTCCTCACAGCAGAACTCAGAAACAGAGTGTTATGCCCCATAGTTCCCAGAACTACCAAAAAAGAGGAAGAAGAAGAGAGAGAGGAGGAGGAGGAGGAGAGCAGAAGGAAGGTGAGGCATTCACATGTAGAAACTAAAAATTTTAAGAATTGAACTCATGGAGATAGAGAATGGAATGGTGGTTACCAGAGGCTGGGAAGGGAAGCCGGGAAGGGGAGGCATAGTGGGAATGATTAACAGTACAAAAATACAGTTAGATAGAAGGAATAATATATAGTATTTGGTAGTACAATAGGGTGACTACAGTTAATAATGTACTGAATATTTTAAAATAATTGAAAGAGTGGAATTGAAATGTTCCTAACACAAAGATATGATAAATGCTTGAGGTGATGAGTAACCTTATCACCTGAATTTGATCATTGCACATTATATGCCTTATCAAAATTTCACATGTACCCCGTAAATTTGCACAGCTATTATATGCTTATGATAGCAAAAATAAAATAAAAAAGAAGAGGAGGAGGATGTAAAGGAGAAGGATAAAGAGAAATAAGAGGAGGGAAGAGGGAGGGGGAGGAGGAGAAAAAGGAAGACATAAAAAGAGGAGAGCAGATATTAATTAAGCCCCTACTCTCTAGCTGGTACTTTACATATGTTGTTCCATTTAATAACCACAAAATTCCTATGTCTTAGGTATTATTTTTCCTATTGTACACCTGAGGAAACTGAGGCTCAGAGGAATTACAAACTTGTACCCATACCACACTGCTAGAGAATGATGAGATGGGATTCAAATTCGATTTCATATAACTCCGAAGCTTATGTTTTTCACCACCACACTGAACTGCCCAAGTGGAGTGCTAAGCTTACACCACATGGCGGTATGGTCGCAGGGGAGACCTGAACAAGTAACATGGAAAGAGTTATTAAAAGTCACCTGGTGATGTAGCAAAAGTGATGGAAAACGTGGGACTCTGGAATCCCTGTTCTGTTTTGGTATATTCTACCTCATCCTCCTAATTTAAAGAATAAATTTTCCCCAAAGTGCATGAAATCCCAGTGTACAATTTCATACCAATTCACACACACACTTCCTCGCTTGGTGCTATTTTTCTTAAATATACTATTGGCACTTTCTTAATAACTGTGGTCTCCTGGGAAAGTCATGTGAAATATATCCGTTTCTATTTAAGACTGACAAAGGCAGAAGGAGAAAGGGGACCCTGTCATCCCAGTGGCTGGCCGCCTTTTCCTGGCCAGCATTTCTTTCTACAATGGCTCAGGCCCTAGAAATGTGATTCATTACATTCCTTTTCGCCTTCTCCAGTTGATACTTGAGGCCTCACAGTCTGGAGGAAGAAGGAAAGGGGCGAGAGAGGATGGGAGACAGGAGGGCATCAGTGATAAGAACAAAGACGTGGCCAACTCCGGAAGCCCATGCAGCACACCGCCAAGAAGAGCTGACTTCCAGCAACATGAAAAGATGAGTGAGGAGGAGGCTTACGGGAACTTCCTTTTCTTGTGGTGTGGCCGGGTCATAATGGTGCTGTGGTTACACAGCAAAGGCTCATTAAAACAATAACTAAACCACATGTGCTATAACTAAGAGTCCTCTTTTCCAGCATACTTTGCTGAAAGACAAGGAGACTGCCTGGGTCTCTGTCTTCTGCCATTTACTAGCCCTGCTCCTGGAGTTTGGTAAGATTAATTTAAAACAACCAAGAGCAGCAGAAATCCCTACATCCTATTATAATATATAGGATGAGGATAAAGAGAGAGGTGCAAGTGTTTAAGCATTCAAGAAAAAAAGCATTGTAGGTAGATCTTTCTGGATAATAATGAGGTCTCAATTTTTAGTGAAATTCCACATTCAGAGCACAGTTTTCTTTGGGCTCTATAGAAGCTCATGCTATCACCAAAGAATGCCTGACCGCGTTTCAAAATGCTTCCCTAGGTGGTACATGCATATGAATTAGTGAAAGAGGCAGAAATGAAGAGCCAAAGGCAGGTAATTCAATATCACCAATTGGCATTTTAAAATTCCTCATTTCTCTAGCACCTTTTTGCTTAACTCATCTAAAATTCCAATCAGACTCTTTCACAATAGATACAAATAACCCTATAACTTCAACAATGCAAGATTATAAGGGGATTGAATCCTAAATTGTCCATTTCTGAAATGTAACTGTGACCAAACCATAGATCATTCAAGCTCTTTCTCATTTGTCATATAAATGTGTCTGGCAAACATACCTCAACTCCCAATCCCTGAATCACAATGGTTCCCCATTCTGTGCCAACTAAAATGCCAACTCTCTAGCCTGGCCTTGAAGACCCTTCAAAGTCAAGTTCTGGCCCTCCGATCTCTCAGATCTTTTTTCTTACACTTCCCAACAGGCACACTACGCATACTTTAGTGGATTTCTCGTTATGCTTCAAAATGACCAAGGGGGTCTGGATACCCACTGGGGAACCACCTTCACTCCAGGTTCTGCCTATATCACTCCACCGTATGGTGCTGCCCGAGGGCTAATGGGATGGTTTTGGGGATAAAGCAGACCTGGACTTGACTCTGTCCTGCCACTTATTGGTGAGGTAATCCTGGGCAGAGACAAGATTAACTCAGTTGAAATGGCTAATAAGAGTCTCACCTTAAATCATAGAATTTTTGCAAAGAATAAATGAATATAAAAAACTTAAAAGAGCACTTGACATAAAGTAGGGATTAAAGAAGTGTAGGATGTTGTTGCTACAAATATTATTACCTCCAGTTGTCAAAATCCTTCAATCCTGTCAAGACCCAATTCAAATGCAACTTCCAAGATTGTTCATTTGGAATCACTATCCCTTCTGGACTCCTGTGTAACTAAATTGCATAGAGGGGATATCTCACATAACCGCCTCTCATGTAATTATTTCAGTGTAATAATAAACATATCTAATACTTACATATATGTTAAGTCATACTCTAAGCACTCTATATACATCGTCTCATTTACTTTCCACAAGAACTCTGTGAGCCTTGTACTGCTGTGATCCCCCCTTTACAGATGAAGAAACTGAGATTCAGTGAAATCAGATAACCTGTGCAAGGTTGCACAGCTATTTAAAGGTAATACTGGGATTCAAAGCCAAAAAAGGTAGGTTCAGGCTCTCTGTGCTACATCATCTCTGTTTACATCTTATTTGGGTGTGAGCAAATTCTTAAATTTTGTGCACAAGAGCCTCACTTGTTTTACAGTTGTACCAATGCTATAATCTTATTGCAATGGAAAGAAAATAAAGTTTAAGGTCATAGACTTGGCCTCAGATTCCGCTTAGTCTCTTAGTAGCTGTGAAAACTTGGGCAAGTCATTTAATATTTCAAAGTCCCCATTTGCACAGTTGGAAAGTGAAAAAATTTAAAAAGAATCCAGGAATAATATATCAAATGCCTAGTATCCAACATATAGTCACTATTCAATTGATCTATTTTATTAATACAGTTTGAAAGCTTTAGACTGCAGGAATCAGATATAATATATTTTCTTTGTTCCTCTTAATAAAATCTTAGAAAATTTCCACACATTTCCTGGCACAGAAGAGCAACTCAATATATATTTGTGGCCTGAGTAAGTAAATGCATAAACAAATGTCTGTGTGATATCAGTAAACAATTCTAGAAGAACATGGAAAATGGTTCTATTTGTCTGAGTTTGTACCTAAAAACTTTACTAACGAAACACCATGCTCTTTCATGTTGCAGTGACCTTTAGAGTTTTCTTTAATATAACAAGTGCTCCCCCACCCTAGGATTGCCCTAGTTCAAGGCCAGGGAATAGTCTGAGGTTGACTTGAAGGCCGACAGCACCACCTACTGAATTGTAATTTCCCACATTCCAGAAGGAGGCCAAAATGTGAACTGTGTCAAGACTATACCACAACATTAAACTCCAAGCTGAAACAGAGTTTAAGTGAACATGACAGGATTGAGGAAAAGACAGTACCTCAAGAAAGAGGAGAGAGCTCGCTTTGCCCGCATGGCTTGTTATCCTCTAACAAGTCATTGTTAGTGGTTTCCAGTGGCTCTGGAAAGCCAGCAGCCCAGTGGTTCTAATCACAATTTCAGCTAGGGTCCAGACTGGAATCTCCAGGAACTCATTGTCCTTATAATTCAGCTGCATTTTACTAAGAATAGTGTAACATTTGTACAAATGCTATCAACGGTCACAAAGTTTTTTTTCTGAAGTGTGTGCACATTGAACCAAAACATTCAAGAGCAGGATGGCCCCAGGAAATACAGTCATCAGGAACTAGGCTTTTCTCCTCATAAGTCACAAGCAAACAACATTGGATTTTGACTCAATTTACCTGTTTCAGCACCTGCATATTTCTAAGTTTCATTCATGCTGGACTTGCTGACCCTGAATTGCCTGAGCATCCGACACAATTCCTGGTGTGTAGTGGATGTTGAGTAAATGCTTGGTATATGAATGAATGAAATGCACTGGCCACCTGGCCTGGAAATGGAAACTTGTTCTCTCCATTGAGTGATACTCAGCGCTGCCAACACCACACATGTCTTCTTCACAGATCACCCTGGCCTCCATTGTCCAATGAGCCAGTCTCTGGCCCCAAAGTCCATATCATGACCCTGGTAATCATCATGTGTGATGCGTGGAGGACTCAGACAACAAAACTTAATTAAGGAGAGCCCTGATTTGGCTCATTTCACTGATTTGTTTCCAGTGGCCAGAAAAAGACTTGGAACGTAGTAGGTTGAATACTTGTAGAGTAAGTGAGTGAGTGAAAGTATTGGTAAAGGGAGCCTTCACAGAAGGAAGATTAAGGAAAAAGAAAGGAAAAGATGGATGAAGGGGAGGAAGAAAGAGAAAGACAGGCCTCTGAGGAGGAGGGTGAAAGAGCTGATGGGAGAGAAAACATATGCATGTGTCTGCCCACTTAGATCAACCTAGGAGCAATTCTCATCTCTACTACCTCTGTTATCCCCAGATGCCCAGCCACCCCCTGCTCCTTCCCCAAGGTTCTGCCTGAATCCCCATGCTCAGGAAAGAGCCCAGTTGGGAAGGGGGAGGGAGGATGTGCATTCCCTTACACAGACCACCCTATGTCTAAACCCTGCTTTTCAGGTGGTCACACGTGCCCTCCACCTTAGACCCCAAACAATCTTTCCCATTACAAGTTCTGCCACTTATCCATATCTTTCTGTCTCTTTTACTCTGTCTGGCAGTCTATCTGTCTCTTGTTCTTTCTGTTTCCCTCTCTGTGTGTCTTTCTCTGTTTGCCTGTTTTTGTCTCCTTTTCCTTGTGTATTTGTGTTTCTCTGCATCTCTTTCTTGTTTGTGTGTATCTCTGTCTATCTTGCTTTGTATCTGTCTGGCTTCTACATCTCTGTCTGTATCTCTGGCAGCTCTGTTTGTGTGTTTCTCTCCCTGTATGTCTCCCTCCCTCTGTGTCTTTCTCTGCATTTCTCTCTCATCTTGGTCTCTCCCTCTCTCTCTCTCTCTCTCTCTCTCTCGCTCGCTCGCTCTCTTACTTCCCTTCTTGTTCTCTTTGTGTGAGTCTCACAGTCTCTCTGTGTGTCGCTTTTACTCTCAACAAATCATTTTGTCTTTGTGTGTATTCTAGTGGCATCTGACACACAAAAAAACCCATGTCTTCCCTTCCTATCTTTCCCATAGTCCCTGACAGAGATCCTTGTACAGGCTCTCTACACCATTTATTTCAGCCATAGATTTCAGAGCTCTACGTGCTGACAGCAGCACTTTGGGGGAAAAACACATCGCCATCCTCTCAGTGCAGATCACCACACCGAGGGCCTGAAACACAGCATTCCCTAAACATGTTACCTCCTTCCTTTACTTTCCTTGGAAGGTCCAAAGAAGTCATGAGCTTCTCAGTAATTTGGAAACTCCCTAAATTGTGTATACTGGAGTGGTCTCAGAGCTGCAGACAGGGATGGGGTGGGGGGACCTGAAAGCGAAGGTCATTAGGAAGATTTGGTCCATGTGGCTCCCTGTGATGAAGTCCATGCCTTGGCGCGCTGACAGATAACTGGCAGCTCTCCTTCCCTGAAACTTGGCTCACCAGATTGAGCAGCCCAGACAGCAGTTTAACCCGAGGGTCAGAGGGCAGCCAGGCGTTATCTACCAACTGGCTGTGTTCCCTCCGCATGGCTGACTTCCGCCTTCCCTTATAGACTCTGACAGGAGGGGCCAAGCCACAGGGCTCCCCCCTAGGATTTAGGCATGTACAGACTCTTCCAACACTCCCCCCCTCCCCATTCTTAAATGAACGAAATTCAACATAGATTTCTTATTAATAACATATACCGGAGGGTACATCCTGAGATGCAGGAAATGAGAGTGACAGCACATCAATTTGGGGTGTGCTCACTACACACCACACACACACACACACACACACACACACACACACACACACACACACACCAGTGTGCATATCAAAGCCATCTTGCGAATCTTCAGTTGATTAAAGATGAGGATTGAAATGCATCTTAATAACCAGAAAATAACTTACAATCTAACATCTTGATTGTACTAGATTTCAAAGGGCAGCAAGATGTGTTGAAATGCACATATCTAATCACCAGTGGAATTAACAGATTTGCAAAAGTTATGCTTGAGAACATTATGTGTAGTTGTAACACAGCATAATCAAATTCCCATTTAATTTTATTAATGCTAAAATTCAGACTCTTTGCACATTACCATTCTTTCTAATATTAATTTTGGGGTTATTAAGAAAGCACATTTTTAAATGTTTTCTTTCTCATGGATATTTTTAAAGCAAAATCACATACTTTAATATCTCATTATTCATTTGAGCAAGAACATTTTCCTTTTCTTTTAACCTTGATCACGAAAACCAAGTTCTGTGTATGGAAACGGGTCAGGCAGCTTCACAAGTCTCATGCCTCTTGTCCAGGCACTTGTAGCATGCATTTTCTTGGCTGCTTTTTTTTTTTTCTTTTCTTCTATCTGCCCACCACTCCCAGTCTCATTGTCAGCAATGTTTACACATAAGCCCATTGTCCTTCACCTGCTGCCAAGGACCTGTATCGCTTCTCTCTGCAGCTGTCCTGACCTTGTAGCTCACAAAGCACAAATCCCAGAATATTTCTGTTACCCACCTGAGGCCTTAGTGGGCCAGATACCCATCCTGGCTGAGCTTCAGATCCACATGGGGTAAGGGGTAAGATCTCACATAAAGCAGAGTTTTAATTTTATAAACAAGAGACCCACATGATAGGAATTTACTAGAACCTTAAATGGAATAGAAAGAAGGGGTGTGAATCTAAGCGACAAGAGTCCTAGTCAGGCATGGCAGAAATCAACATATTCTTCCATTTATTGTGACTGGCCTTAACATACAGGTCAATGGTTATGTGTGGTAAATAAGGATTCAGAGAGGAGGAGATGGAGGGTAGAAACAGAGTATTTTCATGAGAGGAGAAAATAATTATTTTTACTTAAATTGCATAGCAGAGTTTAAAATATCACACATAGAATAACCTCAAAATGGCTACTGTATGAGAAATGCCATTTCTTCTGTTAATTAGACACTGTAGCTTAGAGTCAGATTTGGGTTCAAGTCCTTGTTTTTGTCGCTTCCTATCTGTGAAGAATTGGACGAGGAGACTGGTCTCTCTGAGCTTGTAACACACGGTCTCTGCAATCATGATTGCCATGCCAGATCACCAAAATTATTTAAGTGATTTCCTGAGAAGGGCAATATATATTACAATGCTCTGTAAAATAGAAAGAGGCACACATATGTAAGGTGCTATTAATATATAACTCTATTTATTGTCATGACTCTGACTAAACCCACTGTTTTTCTTTGAAAAAAAATTAGTGTAATTTCCAAACAATCTTCTTTTTCTGCAAATACCTACACAAGGCTTCATTTTAATTTGTGAAACTAGCTATTTTAGTTTATGAGCTTAAACAATGTCTTATTTATCAAGATTTTAAAAAATAGACGGGACACAAGGAATGTGCTAGGGCTTCAGAGTCACATAGGCTTGAGCTCCAATCCTAAATTAGTCACTTGAACGCTCAGTGTATCTGTTAACTCAGCAGGAAAGGAAGAGAATGATACTTTCTGCTTTATTTAGGGGAATGTGTCAAGCAAACACAGGACACAGAGAGACATGGTATTGGCCAACCCCCATTTAAACACAAGTATCAGAAACCAAATTCGAACTGGTCGAAGGAAATGTGTTGCCTCTGGTAACATTGATTTTTGCATATATACAGAGGGTACCAAAAAAATGTATGCACATTTTTAAAAAGGAAAATAAAAAAACTGTATTAAAATTGTAATACTGTCCTGCCTGTCACATGGTGATACTAGCATTCATTTGATTAACGCCATCTTTTGAGCGAACATCATACTACACATTGCTACTATAACTCAATTCAACTTCAAAAAGTAATAACATAGACAGCATCTCTTAAAATGCATATATGGTTTTTTGGCACCTCTAGTACATAAACACATACCCATGTGCACTTTCATTCACACCCATCTATATCTATAGATAGGTGATACAGAAATAGAAAGATGGAAAGATGGAGACTTCTGATTTTTCCATTTCTCAAGCATATATATCTATCTCTACATCTGTCTATCTACTTATCTCTTTATCATCTATCCATCTATATATATACAGATGGGAAGATGATAAAGAGATAAGTAGATAGATAGACAGATGTAAGATAGATCAATTGATGGATAGACCATATCTTAGATCCTATACCAACTGCTGTGACCCAGACGAGGCCTGTGCTGTAATTGAGGGTCCTATTCCCATTGAGTTATATAGCTAACAGGAAGAATCAATTCTCCCAAAGAGAAAGGGACATTGAGCAGACAAAAATAGTACACATTCATTACATTTTTCCCCTAGGCAACCCAGCACCTATGTGCCTGCCATTTTCTTTATACTCATTTTTATATATATTTATATATATATTTTTTTTTTTTTTTTTTTTTTTTTTTGCCTGATAGCAACCCTCTCCACTCCTTTGCAAAGGAAGACCACACAAGGCCACACCTATGTAATTCATCTTGCTCAAAGTCCAGGCTCTCTGGGTAACAGGCATTAACAGGCATTCCTCTTTGTTAGGTCCAAATGTGGAAGCCTCTCCTCTGGTGATCTGAGATAACTACAAATAAAATCTGTAGTTAGAAAAGGGGAAACAGCACTCTGTAATCATCAGAGAACAGGACAGCACTATTGGAGAGAGTTTTCAAAGGTGTACTCCAGGCAGGTGAGGTCCTTAATCAGGCAATTGCTTGCACCTAGTCATGTAGAAGCTCACATTTACCCATTTCTCTCTATGAGCATGCCTAAGCAGCCTGAGCAGGATCGGTCCCCTCTTGGGCCTGAATCACTCTAGCAGTCACTTTCTTTTAGTTAAGTCACCAGGACTGGGTGATTGCTTGAGAAATGGAAAAATCAGAAGTCTCTGTCTGCCAGGCTTTAACTTTTTCTAGAAACACACTACCTTTGTAGGAAGTTGCTCTACTTGAGTTCTGGAATCTTGTCATAAATTTGTTTAATATAGTTGCTGCTTTTTAAGCCTGACCTAAGTTATCTGTAGCCTAGTCATACCCTGTCACCTTTGGCCTAGTTAAAACTCACTCTTCCATTATGGTTGTGTGTGATATGGCCCAGTTGTTCCTCACCTCACTGGTCCAAAACCCATCACATTCACAACTGCCGATCATGATAAGACCTAAGGGTCAACACCAGAGTCATGTAAACAAGTGTCCCCTTTTCTTTAAATAGCCAATCCACAGCCCCCCACAAGAATGCGTAAATGCTAACATCTGTGGACCTTAATCAAGGTCTGGTCCCATAGGTCTTCTCTTTCCTAAGCTCCCCATTAGCTGGTTGAGCTCCCTGCAGCCTTCAGACTTCTCATCAGCCTCCCTTATCTCCTCAGGATCTGTAAGTGATACATTTTTTCTGCTTCATGCATTTGGTTTCATCTATTAATTGTACCTCACCTGAACGATACAACGGGACATGAATTTCCTGTGTCAGTCAAGGGCTCTCCTAGAGAGTGGCTGTCTTAGCTTATGGCCACTCCCAATAGAGAGAGCTCAAGACCAAACTAGAAAGAAATCATAGCCATAAAAAATACACCAAACCTCTATATTCTAACACCTAACACCAAAAATCTTGTTGAACTGTTTGACTTGAATAAGAAGCCCCTGTGCGCAATTGTCTCTTAGCAACAGAATTTGGTGCTCTGCCCATTCCTTAGGGCCTACTGACTTCCTTCTTGGCTTGTGCTTCAGAGTAATGTGAAACATTGTGATTTCAGGAGTGAGGCAGGGCTAGATGGTCCCTAACCTTTTGTTCTCTCTCCTCTCCCTGGCTGTATCAGAGGCCAGCAGAGTGTATAACAGCAGATACAATTGAGTGAATACACGAAAATCGGACTTCCCTGAATTCTTTAACTCTTTTTTTGATGGCTTTGTAATATGTCAACTTGGCTAGGTTAACTGTATTTCTTAGAATTTTATGACTTGGATGTTTCCACTTAGGGAATGTGCAAAATGATTCGTCTTATCAGGTTTGTAAGTCAGTCCACTTTAGTCATGAGCAATTTGGAGGGCAGAAGAGAACCAACTGCATTTTTTATCTCACTAACGTTGTCATCTTCCCTGCTAGACTCTCCTTATTGGTGTGAGGCAGTAATTGATCCTGCGACAATTTCACCTTCTCAGTGGATTCTCCTGGAGCTTCTTAAGCTGCTGGGCCAGGCATGTACTTAGCTCCATGATGAAGGACCCAGCTTCTGCAGAATGCCTACAATAAGTTAGAGGCAATGAGAATAGACACACATTTCAATCCATCTTTTTGAGCTCCAACTCATGCTTGTAGTTTCCTGCTTGTTTTTTGCTCTTCCTCACCTTTTGTCTACCTGTCATATTAATTTCCTACCAGCCCTATGGACATCAAGCTCTGGCATCATTCACATGCAGCATAATCAGCTTCCACCATTCCATATGGTCAAATCACCCTAATATGTATACATATAAATATTATATTTATCTTAGTGATTCTACTTCTCTGATTGAAACCTGATGATACACTTTTTAATTCTAACTATTCTCTGTATTTAACAACTTTACTTTCACTCTGGGTGAAGATGTTGGCTTCTGCAATTCCACAAGGTGCTTGATTATCTGACCTCCATTCATCTTGTTGCTGTTCACAGAAGAATGAACCTCAGTTATAACTCAGGATCCATTTCCCCTTCTGCTCTCAGCAAAGCTGGCAGATGGGATTCCCGCATGCACTTGGAGAAGGTGGCCATTGTTAGTCATAGTTCTACATCCTTCCAGATTACTTGGCTCTTTGAATTTCACCATTCCTGGTATTTTAGTGCAAGTGATAGTTCCCCAAAAGTTAAATAATAGGAAACCCTCAGTTAATAGTTTCCCCATTATTGTTGGTGGTGATAATATGTGAGTAATGAGAATTTCTAGTTACTCCAATAGATTTGCCATTTTTCTGTCAAGGATCCCACAGTAAGGAGTTTCAATGATCATTTCAACTAATCTCATAACCACAATGAGTAGAGTTATTGCTAACCACTGAAAAGACCACTTTTGAGTGAGTTGGTTTTTTATCCTTTCTAAGACCGGTTTTAATGTGATCAGTCTTACCTGGTATGTATGTCAGCCCAATTTGGCCTTGACACAAGATGACTAACTAGTTGTTTTGACTGTTGTGTCTTCTTCCAAACCAGTCACATTCTTGTCCCCATTATGTCTACTGCCTGAAGTGTTTGTAATTAATGATGTTGGGTTCAAATGGCTACTAAACCAGCAAGCTGTAGGGGAAATCTGTATGATTCAAGGATTATGTGGTTGTTGTCTATTTTTAATAATGGCTTATCTTTTAACCAGTAATGGACCTCAAGACCTACATATTTAGTTGATCTACATAAAATCACCACTTTGTAAGTAAAGAATCATATATTGGCAGTCTCATATGTTAACCTATTAGAAAGTTATTTAACCCAGGGTTCATGATGTAGATAATTTTATAAGGAGATAAAACAAGGAAACAACCAAATTAAACAAGCTTAAGATTCCATTAAGTGAAGAAAAGAATTATGAAGAACAAAAGAAATGTCTTTATTATCAAGCAGGTGATTTAGGGAGGATAGAAATAGCAACTTAAAAAAGAAAAAAAAAAAAACTCTTTAGTCCTAGGGGACAGGACTATGTGGAAATTAAGAAAGTGTTTATTTCAGCTTTTCAGTAAATTAACTTAACCTCAGCATTAGTCTGTTTCTCAAGAAATTCACCTTCTTGACAATAAAGCACGTTCTCATCATACTTCCTAACAATTTAACTGTCAGGGTGACCGAAGATATAAGAATATTAAAAGATTCTGGCCACCCACACCTTTGAAACTCCACTGGTACTCACGATAATTATATGTTCTCCTTTTTATTTTAGATATATTTTTAAATTTGAGTTTAGCACGTGAGAGTTGTCTGTTTCTCACCCATCATAACTTTAAATCCAACTTAATGCAGTATATATTCTGTCAATTAAACTATAGCTTCACTCAAAGTTATTTGCTTCTAAGTGAAATATAATTAATGGGAAGTCCTCCTTGGAGCTATCAAAGGATTTAGTTATGACACCAGAAATAAGTGATGCATTTTAAACAGTTCTGCCTATATTATGGGCAAGATTTCTACTCCCCCAAAAAAATTTTAATAGAATTATTCCATGACATAGACTTTTAAATTTCCAAAAGCCATTTGTATCTGCAACTGTCATATTGAAGAGACTCAGACATGACATATGAAAGTCTAGCAGTCATATAGAAGAAGGAGGAAGAAGAGGAGGGAAAAGTCAAGCAGGCCCTGTTACCACTTTATGGACCCCAGCCAAAAGCTGGATTCTGTAGGGCATGATCCAATCCTAGAGAGTAGGCTTCTGAGAGTTGAGGATCAAGCAAGGGTTTCGGGCAGTGCTCCAGGGCTGAGAAGGGCTGTAGGAGTGCATGGATGTGTGGCAGAGAGAGTTCAGCAGGTAACCAGTGAAAGTGACAAGATAGAGGTAAAGAAAGTGAGAAAGAGGTTCTGCTAATGGGTATAAGGGATGAGTCTGTGAATGGATGTGACTAAGTAAAAGACTTCCATGGTGCAATTAAAGAACTGTATTTTCTCCCCTTTACCAGCCATTGCCCATATATATATATATTGTTTTTATTTTAAAGATGTGGGGTACAATTCACGATTAGGTATACAAGTGGACCTCCCTTTGGTCCCCACTTTGCCTGGTTTGAGATCAGATGCCATTGCCCTTCAAACACGTTCTACAGGATTAGGTCTCCCACCCCATGTCTTTGATGAAATCTCTGGTAGGTATCAGGATTTTTCCAGCCATTCCCACAAAATAAAACATTCGGCAGTCACACTGCTCTCTAAAACAATACAGTTCAGTTATTAGCCTGTCCACTATAACAATAGATATTTCAAATGTCATAAAAATTAAAGCTCCTCTACTCCCTTGGACTGAAGTTTGCAGTCAAAGTGGTGGGATGAGGTTGGCCTCTTCTCTCTGTTCCTCTTCCAGCTCCTCTCCTCTCTTCCTTGCTTGACGAAGTTTCTGATTCCAATGTATTATTATTATTATTATTGTTTTAATTGAGGCAGGCTGGTGAGCAAGGAGGGACAAGGGGCAAGGGACCAGAAAGGGTTCACTTGAGTGCCACCATTATAACTTTAGTTTCTTCTACCCAATTGAGACAGGAGTAGAGATGACTTTTTTCCTGGGCACTTTCAGATACCCCCCTCCCTGGCTTTATCGAAGGTCCCTCACCTACCATTCTGTGCTTCCTTTCTTTGGCCTAGACAATTGGAAGTTCTTGCCCAAGCCCCTTCCTGATGAATGACCCCTTACACTCATGCCCAGGGAAACTCCCAGCTAATCCTTTTGTGTGGCCCACATTATCTGCTGCCATCTCCCAAGCTGCTAGGGCCAGCCTCACACTCTCAAGATTTTTCTTTCCGTTGAGGTAAGCAGTACACGTCACACATGTCAAATTCTCTAGGCGATCTCTCTACCCTCTCATCCAGCTAGAGACTAGAAGAACACCAGACCACACTTGCCAACCTCAAGCTTCTCCTGTCTAGGCCTCCACAACCTTCTTTATAAACTGAAGGTAGGTAGCCAGTTATGGTCCCCACACCAGTGCTCGCCACCTCCTTTACAAATCTTGCTCAGGTAATCTAGAACCTAGCTCAAAAATAAAGAGTAACTGGCATCTAGTAACTCAGGGAATCAGTAGAAATTGAGAATACATCCCCATTTTATCAGCATGAAACAGGTACTCTTCTGTTATTGTGAAAATGTATATACCACCTAGATCTCATCTATCTTTGCCTAAAATGAAGTTTCATATCCTCCTTTTAATATCTGAAAATATTTTTATTTCATAGTCCCTGTTGATTAAGCATTTGGTTCAATATAAAGTTCTATCACATTTACTTTTAATGACCATTTGAGCCTCTGCAGGCCTGACTACTAAAAATTAATATCCCTCTAAGTGCCCTCCAGTTATTTCTGGAAGCTTCTTAAGCCAGTCTGTGTTCGGTAGCCTCCATGCCACCCTGGACCTGCTCCCCGCTCCTCTCCCACCTGTCCATACCTGCTGTCCACGAGGTCTCAGTCTGATTATTACTGTTCACCATGGGAAATAGACACAAGATGCCAGATGCTCTGGAAGTTTCCAGCCTGTGGTTGCCAAACATCATGGTGTTCTAAGCAGATATGGAGTAAAAACTTCTCTCTGACTGGACACCAACTACTTTGTCTCAAAGCAACTTGACTGCTGCCCCAGAAATCTCTCCTAAACAATGTCACCAATTTCAAGCTATTTCCCTTGCCTAAAATCTTTCCAATATTTTATTAAAAACAGCCTCTTCAGTTTCTCTCCCTGCTTTCCTCTAACTGAGAGAGAGAACACCTAGCACCTGAGTCTGAACCGGTGTCAGGACTTCCAGGGCAGTGACCTGAAAGGTCAGGGAAGAATAAACTCTAATATTGGCTTGGAGAGTAGAACGACAGGCCTAAGATGGACTTGAACAACCACATCTCTGAGGTTTTTATCATGTCAACCACTAGTCAAAAGATCCTTTTCCTGCTTAGCAGGCATAGTTTATGCCTCTGGCATTTTTCTTGTGCCAGCCTAGAAAAGAAGATACCCCAAACCAGGCATACATTTGTATTCCTCTAGGTGTGTGGAGACACAGATTAAGACTGAGTTTGTTTTAGAAACATAAAATATGGTAATTTTTACTCATTTATTCCATATAATTTCCTCAGAAGGGAAATAAATTATCAGTCCCTGTTTATGGATGGAGAAGGTGAGGTATGGAGAGTAGCCAGGTTGAGATTTGAATGCTTATAACCTGGCTCTTAACAGTTAAGCTTAATGGTCATTTTAGTAAAATAGGCTAGTATTGTGATAGTCACTGGAAATGAAGAAATGACAATAAAGGTTCTCATCTTTGAGTTCACTGACTGTTACACCCATATTTTTGACCCACTGGCATCAGTCTCCTTAATGGATACAGAACAAAAATTTGACTTTGTCCAAGGATTGGTATCCTACAGAAAAGTGTCCTAATGAACAGAGTTTTAAGGCACTCTCCTCATTTCCTTGATGTGGAGTTTTCACTAAGCTGAGGGTGGCCTCAACTTCTCAGAACTGCTGTCCCGGGGGGATGTCTTATGACCACAGGCATAGGAGTCAGTTAGGTGGGCCACAATCTGATTTCCAATAGAAAAAGTTTATCTTTAGCTCTGACCAAAAGATTTATTGTATTATCTAATTCATGACTCTCTCCTGTACTTAGACATCTAATAAAACTGATGTTTAATGTCTTTTAATCATTTGAAGGATTGACCTCTAATTGGGGTTGCTTAATCCTGAAGAGCAGTTAATGCTATTTCAAACATCTTAACTAATCTTGTCTAAACTCTAGCCCCAAGTGTAAAAATATTCGGTCCTATTTGACTTCTTACAGAAGAGAGCAGGCATATTTCTCTGGCCATAAATCACTCTTCTGATTATCAAAAAGGAAGCATGGGGCAGGCCTCCCTGCAGCTGGGGGACAGATAACTGAGAGGATGGCCCCAGTACTTTCGAACTCTCCACGACCTTCTCTAAAGGAGGTGCTTGTGTGAGGCTCACTATTGCCTCCCATTCTCTACCTAACCAACCAGACTTCGGAATTTTGTGCCTCTTCTGCTGCCAGGAGCACTAGCACAGTCTCTTCCCATGGGCTGCAGAGCACCTGGGTCTCAAGCAGGAATGAATTCTGTGGGTCTGAGGCAGCAGCCTGCTGTGTAGAGCACTAGGAGCCAGGGGTTTGACTCAGGATTAATGATTAGGAGAGTCGGAAGAGTGGCACCTGAGGACTAAGGCATTCGTGTGCTCTCTCAGTGTTCAGGGAGCCTCAGGCCATGACCTCACGCATGCCTGTGCTTCCTTCATCTACTCCAGTTCTACTCACCCCTATTCATTTGGGCACTTCCTCTCTAGCCTAGGACAACACAAAAGTATGTATCGTACATGCTGTAGAAGAGTATGGCACCCTCAAGAAACACTGATGAAAGGTCTGAATAGCTAAAATGAGGTGGTGTAGAGTAAAGAAAGGAGGATTGAGAATACTAGGTTGGGACCAGTTGAATTATTTTTGGAGACAAGAGGGAAGCATTGGGGATTGTGGAATACCCCTGGCCTAAAATAAATTCCTAACTCTGTTCTTTCCTTTTCATCACAATATATTAAAATTGTAAAACTTTGGTTTGACTTTGTATAAGAAAAATAGATCAGCTCATACCTGAGAAGCACCTATTTCTAATTTTTAAGTGCAATTACTGTAATTATAAAAATAAATTGACATGTGTAATGGTCAGTTTTATGTGTCAGCTTGACTAAGCTATTGTCCCAGTATTTAATCAAATGCTAAGCTAGGTGTTGCTGTGAAGGTATATGTGATTAACATCTACAGTCAGTTGCCTTGATGTAATATAGTTTACTCTGGATAATCTAAATGGTCCCGATAGGTTGAAAGGTTCTTAAGAAGAGTATTTCTTCTATTAGGAAAAGAAAGTCGGGTTGTGGACAGTAGAGTCAGCTCCTGCAGCAGTGTTTCCAGCCTGCCTTTTCTGATGGCCTGCCCTTTGGATTTAGGGCTAGCCTTAGCCAGTTCCAATAATAGTTTAAGCCAATTCCTTAAAATAAATCCATATATATATATGGGTTCTGTTTCTCTAGTGGAATCTTAATTGAGAAAATATTCATCAAATTAACTTTTGGTATTGAATTTTTTCCTCTTCACCTGCAGGTTCCTCCTTTGTCCCACCCCTCCCCCTTCACTTCACTCCTGTTTTGTCCCACTCCTCCTCCTTCTCTTCCTCTCCTCCCTCACCTGCCTCTCTCTTCTTCCTCTGACCTTGTTTATAAGCAGCTTCTGAGTTGCAAGGCATGGGCATGTTTCTCTCTTGTCCCAAAGGAAGCTCCCTATTAGCTTGCTTGGAGTGGTCTAGAAGGTTCACTTTACTCTTTTCCAGAGGTCTTTCCCAGCTCATCCCAAGTCTTTCTAGGGATGCTTGTAGCTTAATATGATCTAATATTAGCCACCCCCCAAAAGTCAACATCATTTCAGCAGCAAGACAATGAGACAGACAGGCTCATTCCTTCCAGGATCACTCTCACCCTTTAAGGACAGGGTCCACATGCAGAGCCCCAACCTAGTCCCGAGGGTCATGGTGAATGTGGCAGATATGCTGTATGACCACCATCTGGATTCTTTACCCTTAGTCCAGTCCTGCCCTAGTGGACTAACGCTGTAGCCACGTGATTGGGATTTTGGTACATAATCAGACACTGTCCTGTCCAGTTGGATCTTGGGAGCAAGTCCTTGCACCTGAACCCATTCCACCCCAAGCCCAGACCTTGAGTCTCATCTTAGATCCTTCCTTCAAACAGCCTGCCTGGAGTTTTTAAGCAATATTATCTCAATCCTAAGGCCATATTTCTATAATTCTGACACACATGTTTTTATACTTACAACATTTCTGAAATCGAGATTTGTTGCATAATTAAGTACACTTCATGGTTTTTGTTTGTCTTATTTTTTGCTTTTGTTTTCATCTATTTGTTTCTATATATTTCTACATGTTTTTATCCACCTCCCCACCCACACACAAAAATAGTGTTATCAAATTGGCTTATTATATTCAAAGGTGTCTTAGAATTGAGATTTCCACAAACAGTAGTGGCTCATTGAGGAGGGAGAGCCCCAGAGTCCCTAAGAGTTATTTTGATAAGCCTATCCCTATTCTAGGTCCCCACAGTTCCTTGTTAACTCCAAGAAACTTTGCCCTCAGAATAACTCTCAACGTCGGGATTCTTCTCTCTCTCTACTTGTATTTGACAGGTTTCATTGTGTTGCTCTGTGTCAAAGTAGCCACACAACTGATACAAGTTTTATCTCCAAAGTTAGATTTGAATGTCATGGTAAAACCTCTGTCTACTGTCTTTACTCTTCTCTGTGTCATGGCATGTCTCATAGTGCCTGCTTCCCCCTAGAGTCTCTTGCTGCCTAAGAGCCTTTGCTTAATAACATTTCTGAGTCTTTCATTCTATTCCCAATTTGAACTCACTTCCTGAAGCTATCTGCTTTCAACAGTCACCATTCAGTAGGGATACAATAACCAAGTACTTTATTAACCAGATGGGAATGCTCTAAGAGTGAAAAGAAGAGCTATTAATAATTATGCTAGGGAAATATATGTGTATCAGGTCTGTCCTGATCAAACTAGAGTTATATGTATCCTCCCTAAGTATCACCTGCACTGGGTGGACAATAGCTGCTTCTGGCCACCTCATTGACTCCTTATAGTAAATAACATGTTCATTGGTGTCTGAGGGGCAACAATTGTAAGGAGCATTAAATGATCATTACTATATGCCAGTGAGCTAAATACTTTATGTGTAAAATCTCATTTGAACTTCACAACAACTTTGTGAAGTAAGTACTTACTTCTCTTATTTCACAGATAAAGGGATTGAGACACAGAGAAGTTAAGTAATTTGTGCAAGGTCTTTCAGCTGGGAGGTGATAGAGTTAGAATGACACCACAACAGTAGGCCTCCAGAGACCAACCCTTAAGCCCTGTGTCTTCTCATTTTATGCCCCAGGGAATCCCTTCCTGGGCATAAAATTTCTGAGGTCGTTTACCTCAGAGGAAAAGAATAAGAGGAACTAGGCTATGAAAGGGTTGTTATCAAAAGGGGCTAAGGAAGTGACTGGTACTCAGAAAAATACTGAATATAAACAATAGTTATAAATTTTGTATCATCTAGAGCAGAGGTCAGCAAACTTTATCTATAAAAGGCCAGTTTATAAATACCTCAGTCTTTGTGGGTCATGTGGTCTCTGTTGCAACCACTTGGCTCTGCCATTGTAGCATGAAAGCAATCAAGATAGTGTGTAAATGTGGCTTTGTTCCAATGAAATTTTATTTATAAAAGGCCATACCATCTGAATAATTTGAGAGATTAAACTAGAAATGTCAGCTGAGCATCAAGTCTCCTCAGGCCAGGACTTCAGAATAAATGCTTCTGAGAAAATGCCTTTAGAATGGCTATCCAGAAAGGTGGTAAGGACAGGGATTCCACACTTCTGAGGGGCTAGCAGCACAGTAGAGATATGAGGTATAGAAATTGTCACCCCGCATTTCCCCACCCTGAAAGAGGAAATCCCAATACCAAAACTGATTTGGCATGTGTGTGTAAGGAGAGTGTTCTTAAGTTGTAACTGATCAAGTAACAATTTACTGAGAAAATTCTGGAAATTCCCTTGTTGATTGCAAATAATCCAGCAACAATTTCCAGAAATCAGGCGCTTCTCTCAGGAAGGCACAACACTGCTAATGTAGGACTTAAGGGTTAACCCAATTAATTTTTCTTAATGAGATAGGAGAAAGTTTTTGGAGTAAATTGAGAGGCTAAGAAATACACTTTGCAGGAGGGAAAAGGTAATCAGAGTTTCTTCACATTAGCAAATGTAGAGCAAACATTCATGAACATTGTGTTCATAGATTCTCAAGTCATGAAACTGAAGATTTTCCAATGAAAGGTAAGAAGAGCAGCCAAAGAAAAGTTTGGTTTCCCTCCAGAAAATTAGGGAAGCAGTAGACTCTGAAGAAGAGCCAAGAACTGGAATGCTGAGCCCCACTCTTTGGTGCCTCCCTCCCACTCCCCACTAAGATCAGTTCTCTCTTGTGCTAAGGAGAGAAATACCACTGGAGTAGATAACCTTGAGTGAGAGGGAAGCAGTAGGATCCTAACCAAAGGTTCTGAAGCAAGGTACAAATTCAGTGAGATTTGCCTCCAAAGTAGGAGTTAAATGTTTCTACATGAAATCACTATTTAAAAAGGAGTTATGAAAAAAGACTTTATCTCAAAACCTTTGTAGATGAATTAGTAAAAAAGTCTACATGTATCTCTATGTGTTTCTTAAATAATCATTTTAGAAGTAAAAGATGGAATCAAAGAAACTGGAATTGTTCTCATACCCCTTTCATAGTTATCTAATTCTTTTCATCAGCAGCAAGTATAATTACTATTCTTTTTTAAATGCTATAGATATTTGTGAATATACACCCATATATACATGTTCTTTAAAAAGAACAAAATTGGCAGGGTACTTTATACACTTTTCAACTTTTTTCATGTAATTGGATTATAATTGAAACATCAAGGGTTTGATTGGGGTCCCATTGCTGGCTGCACAGAAAGCCAATCTCTGAGACAAGTATTGCCAGGGAAGAAAGCTCTTATTTGGGTGACTTCAGCCAAGAATAATGGGAGATTGTCTCAAACCCATCTCCCTGTTCTACTGAAGTCAAGGGTTTATATAGTGGGGCAGAATGCAGAAAACAGGAAGTGAGGAGGGGTAAGGAAGAGGATTTGGTAAACAGGAATTAGGAAGAAGTAAGAAACAGGAGTTGGAAAACAGGAATTAGGGAAGGATCTGGCATCCCATTAGGTGGGGTGATCTGGTAAGTTTCAGTTCCTTGAGAAGCATATAAGACAGATGCAAATGTCAAGCTTTAGGAAGAGGAGGGTCAGTTTGTATGTTGTTGTTGTTGTTGTTGTTTTTAAAGACACAAAAACTGTAACCATTAGTTCTGTTAGGAAGTATGCAGGAGGAAAAAGGTAATCAGAGTTTCTTCACAGTAGCAAATGTGGAGGAAGCATATGTAAACATTGTGTTCATAAGTTCTCAGTCATCAGGTTGAGGATTTTCCAATGAATTCAGTATCTCTTGAATTGCCTCCTGTATAAGTTTTTATGGAACTACCTTTTTCTTTTTTTTTTGGTAGTATTTGATTGTATGAATGTGCCAAAATTTATTTATAAACCTCTGTTCATGAACATTTGGATGTTTGCAAACTTTTACTATTAAATTATTACTTTCATGAATGTCTTTGTATATATATAATCTGCTGTGTTCTTTTGTCAGTGGTAGAATTTGTAGACATAAAACTACCAGGTCAAGGAGTATGTCTGAATTTAAAATTTAATAGATTTTTTTCCAGTTTCCTTTTATAAAGGTATTCCAATTTTTGTTTCCATTAGTAAAGTATGAGGATGTGAATTTTCCTAGACCCATTTTAAATTCAAACTTTTTTTTATCTTTGCCAATGTTATATTTGATATGCAAGAAGGAACAAAGAGAACAAAGAAAGAAATGTAAGGGGGAAAAACAGGAATAGCGCTAACCTTAAGGCAGGCATTACTCCTTCCCTGAAAACTTTCTCTGCAGACATTACACAATTAATTGTACATTTATTTGCCACACCTGCATAAACAGTTATATCTGCTTCTGTAAACTTGCTTGCTTGCCCACGCCTCCAGAATGTTGCGATAAGAGCCCTGGGAAATCCCAAGTTCTATCTTTAGCCCACCAGGATGTAAATCTAAACTACATAAGACAGCTCTATGTTGCAGCTTGGGGCCCTTGCTCAGAACTTGTTCCCTGCAAGCAGCCACTGGCAGACAGAGCCTTGACTAATAAACCTCTCCTTTGTTAATTTGAGTCGGTGGGCTGTCATTTAATCGCTTGGACCCTACTTCATCTGGGGTCTCGTCTGGGATTCCTGAGCGCTTAAATTGCACCAGTTTCAACTGATGGGCCTTGTGGGGCTGCGTCCCTACGAACTCTCCAGGTTCACTTGGGTCTGTGTCTCTGGCAGACTCACAACGCCCTTGGGAGCTCTCAGAGAGGTAAGTCAGGTTCCTGATTTCTGTTTAGGTGCACTCCTGTAGGGACACTCAGGAAAGTTGGATGCAGTGCTACTTCCAGGGTCTGAGGTCCTGGTGAGATGTCACCAGGATCTCCTGTTTTGCCCTCAGGCAGTCAAGTCTCTGTGTTTAGTCCTTGTCCTTGTCTTTTCGTGCTTAGTGTTTGTTGCTGTTGCGTCTGTCATTGTTGTCGACATCATGGAACAACAATGTTCTCAGCCTGACACCCCTCTGCAGCTAGTCTTGTGCCACTTCAAGGATTTCCAGAAAACAGCACAGGACATGGGTAACCTGGTGAACAAGGGTAAACTAACCACCTTTTGCTCTCTCGAATGGCCCATGTTTCCTCATTGCAGCTGGCCATCAAAGGGGACTTTCAATCCCACTGTAGTGGAGGGAGTCTGCCAGTTTGTCTGTCACTGTCATCCGGACCAGATCCCATATATTACAGCCTGGTACCTCCTGGTAATGCAACAACCATCATGGATGAGGAAGGCCCAGAGAAATTATAACTCTTCTCATATTTTATCTATACAGGAAACTTCTAAAGCCAAACCCCCAGTCCTCCAGAGTCTTCTGGAGGACGATGACATTCCCCCACCATACCCTGCGCCTGGGCAAAAGCAAGGGTCTCAGGAGGCTCTCAGTCCATCACCACACCAGGAGCGGGTCCCCCTATCAGCCCATCTATTCCCTGCTTCCCTATCTATCCTCAGGAGAACCAACAGGTCCCAGTCAACCGAAGAGCCCAGATTCATCCTCGGAAAAACTGGAGATGCAGACGCCAGTGGTTCTCCCTTTAAGACAGGCCCCAGGGTTTGATATGGGTAGGATAGGAGCCCTGCCTTTTATAATACGTGTCCCTTTCTCTACTAGTGACCTGTACAATTGGAAAAACCAACATACGCCATTCTCTGAAAGACCCCAAGGTCTTATATCACTCTTAAAAACTATTTTTTTTACCCACCAGTCCACATGGGATGATTGCCAACAGCTTCTCCAAGCTCTCTTCACCATGGAAGAGAGGGAGAGAATCCACCAGGAAGCGAGGAAGCTGGTACTGGGACCAGATGGCAGGCCTGTGGAACAGCCCTGTGTGGAGCATGTCTTCCCCACTGAGAGACCTAACTGGGACCCCAAC
>CAUYQG010109515.1:0-12120 GCA_963574415.1 Tarsius wallacei | reverse complement strand
GGAGTCTCACTCTGTCACCCAGACTGGAGTGCAGTGGCCACTCCTGGCCACTGCAACCTCGACTGCTGGGCTCCGGCGAGCCTTCCGCCTCAGCCTTCCAAGTAGCTGGAACTACAGGCACGCACTACCACGCCTGGCTAACTTTTCTGATTTATTGTAGAGATGAGGTCTCGCCAAGTTGCCCAGGTGGGTCGCGAACCCACGGGTTCAGGCAATTCACTGACCTCAGCCTCCCAAAGCATGGGATTATAGGCTGAGCCACCGAGCCTGGCTAAGAAGTAAATTAAGGCTGGTTAAATGGAGAGAAAAAGGTCAGGGCAAGGGTGAGGGTGAGAGCAGGAACAAGGAGGACAGCGCCCAACAAGCACCTCCAACATCCATGGTAGGGACCTACACCTTCAGGGTATTCGAGGCACTGAATTAAAGGGTGGTCACAACAGCAGTGACACAGTGTCCTGGCTTGAAACAGTCCAGGTTTGAGAATTCAGATTTCCACACTGGAGCTCCTTGTGGCCTCATGAGAGTCTCCCAGGAAAGGTCCCGGTCATTTAATTATGACTCACTATTTGGAATTTTCAGGAATAAAGTTCAAAGCAGTTTCTCTTTTGTCTCCACTCTCCTCTCATTATTTTTGTGACTGAGGGACACAGTCTGTCCTGATGCGTGAACATGTGTCTGGTCTGCCATAAGTTCTAACAGGGCAAATGTCTGAAAGCATCTGTTTTTGGTTAAATAATTTTATATTTCTATGTGTTTTATAGTTCAGCTTCTGAGAAATTTTAATATGACTAAATGAAGCAACATGCTTTATTATTAACTAAAGCATTAAGCCTGTATTAAGGCAATACAAAAGTGGATTCAAAGTAAAGCTGTATTTCTCTGGATACCATATAGATATTACCCAAACATGTTTTCTGTTGTTTTTACTCTGTTCATTTCACTCTTATGAACTATTTCAGGCATGTAGAAAGTATAATGAATGATGTCATCAACACTCAACTTAATAGATTGATATATTTGTTTCCTAATATAAAATACAGTCATAAGATAATAGAGATTGGTCAGCCACGGTGGCTGAAGCCTGTAATCCCAGCACTTTGGGAGTCCGAGATGAGAGGATTGCCTGAGCCCAGGGGTTCGAGACAAGCCTGGGCCACTTGGCGAGACCCAGTCTCTACGATAAACCAAAAAATTAGCTGGGCGTGGTAGCGTGTGCCTGTAGTTCCAGCTAACTGGAAGGTTAAAGTGGAAAGATCGCTGGAGCCCAGCAAGCCGAGGCTGTGATGGCCGTGAGCATGCCACTGCACTCCAGCCTGACCAACAGAGTGCGACTCCAACTCAAAAAATAATAATACAGAGATTGATTTCCATTTCCACAGCAAGTAGAAACATTTGTGCAAATGGGAAGAAAGAAATGTATAGTCAAATAACAAAACACAAGTTTGCCCTTCTGCTAATGGGAAGAAGGAAGGACTGGGATTTAAACATAGTGTCCTCCCTACTTGGTTTACTCATGCTGAAAAATGATTCATTTTTTGCTGTGTCATCATTTCTGCGTGAGTCCTAATTTATGGTTGGGATGGTCCCTTGAACTCTGAGTAGGTATGTGAACATGCAAGTCAGCATTCAGCCCTTGGACCTTCCAGCCACCTCCTTTTCTAGAGCATTCTTCCTGCTGGATGGAGATTGGCAGCCAACCGCCCTAGGGTCAGTATTTTAAATGAAGTCTCACCGAGAGACTTGCACAGTGACAAGGGGTGGAGTGTGGAAAAGGCATGCAAACTACCAGCTGGGTCCCCGGGGCTGGCTCTCTGTGACTCGTAGTTTCAGCCCCTGTGATGTTGTCAACACATTGAACATAGTCATCTCTCACGGAAGACCCCTACTAATCCTGCACAAACCAGAATGCCAGTTGATTGATTACCTGGAGAAATATAGCAGTCACGTGGCCCATAACACTCACGTTAATCTGACACAAACATTTTCAGAAACCGATATACAATCTTACAATCAGAGGATTTCTTACTGAACATGGGAGAGAGAGGACCAACATGTTTTGTTTTGTTTTTGTTTGTTTTTTGAGTTGGAGTCTCACTCTTGTTGCCCAGGCTGGAGTGCAGTGGTGTGCTCACAGCCACTGCAGCCTCGACCTGCTGGGTTTAGGCAATCCTTCCGCCTCAGCCTTCCAAGTAGCTGGAACTTACAGACGCACGCCACCACACCTGGCTAGTTTTTGTGACTTGTTGTAGACACGAGGTCTCACCAAGTTGCCCGGGCTGGTCTCGAACCCCTGGGCTCAGGCAGTCCTCTTGCCTCAGCCTCTCAAAGTGCTGGGATTACAGGCTGAGCCACCGCGCCCAGCCAGGACCAACGTTTGTAATGGTGTGAGACCATCCATCCCTTTAGTAGGAAGAGGTTTGCTGATGAGACTATGATGGTCAAAGGCCAGTGGCCAACGCTCCATGTCCTCTGCATGGCTCTTCACCACTCCAGTCTGCAGTGCTCTGCTCAGCCTTCCTGCCCAGCCAGCTTTATGTGCATGAAAACATTTAGTTGATCACAATGATGTCTTGCTAGCCTAGGAGTCTTTCTTTTTTTTCTTTTTCTTTTTCTTTTTTTTTTTTTAAAGTCAGGGTCTCATTCTGTTGCTCAGGCTGGAATGCAGTGGCGTGACCAGGCCTCACAGCAGCCTCAACCTCTTGGACTCAGGCAACCCCTCCACCTCAGCATCCTGAGTGGCTGGAACTACAGGAATGCATCACCAGGTATGCATCACCACACCTGACTGATTTTTTTATTTTTTGTAGAGACCAAGTCTCAGTGTGTTGCCCAGGCTGGTCTCAAACTCCTGAGTTCAAGCAGTCCTCTCACCTCTGCCTTCCAAAGTGCTGGGATTACAGGTGTGAGCCACTGTGCCCAACCATGGGAGTCTTCTTACCCCTTCACAAGTGGCTAGTGTTTCCCTTCCTGTGGCCTCTAGATGCCACATCTTTGTAGGACCAAATCCCAGGGTAGGAAGTTGAACCTCTGTTGACATGTAAGGCTTCAAGGCCAATCACCCTATTCTGTTGCAACCTGCTGTCTGAGGAGCTGTTTTAGAAAATATGTCCAAGAGGCTTTAAAAAAAAAAAGGCCCAGCACAGTGGCTCAAGCCTGTAATCCCAGCACTTTGGGAGGCCGAGGCGAGAGGATGGCCTGAGCCCGCGAGTTTGAGACCAGCCTGGGCAACTTGGCGAGACCTCATCTCCACAATAAATCAAAAAATTAGCCAGGTATGGTAGCACACACCTGTAGTTCCAGCTATTTGGAAGGCTGAGGCGGAAGGATTGCCTGAGCCCAGCAAGTCAACACTGGGATGGCCGTGAGCATGCCACTGTGCTCCAGCCTGGGTGACACAGTGAGACTCTCACTCAAAAAAAAAAAACTTACTTCTTGTTGGTCATGTGTTTGATGGACTGTCAGGACTTTTAACATAGTGGGAAAAGTTTCTGAGGTTAGAAAGACTCTCTCGCTATGTGGCTTTGCTCAAGTTACTTAACTTCTCTGTGCCTCACTTTGGTCATCTATAGAATGGGGGATCATATATCAGCTAGTTTGGGATTTAAATCAGAAAAGGAATAAACTCCTTACTTTTTTGGCTGATTTGAAATAGAGTGTTTATTTCCAACTCTGAATTTTTAAGAGTCTTAATTCACAGATTTGGGAGGCACTGGGCTTTAATTCCACAAACACTGAATGCTACTCTGTGCACAGCACCATGCTGGGCATTGGGGATAGATGTCTGAGTGGTGTGGTTCCTGTCCTCCAGGCAGGTGAGTAAATACTCAACTAGGGCCAGGCTGTGTGGCTTAGCCTATAATCCCAGCACTTTGGGAGGTTAAGGTAAGTGGATTGCCTGAGCCTGCGGGTTCAAGACCAGCCCAGGCAACTTGGTGAGACCTCATTTCTACAATAAATCAAAAATTAGCAGGGCATGGTAATGCACACCTGTAGCTGATAGTGAGGGAGGTCAGGGGATACTGTTAGGACCAGACGGTCAAGACGCTGATTGAGGCTGAGCATGGTGGCTCATGCTTGTAATCCCAGCACTTTGGGAGGCTGAGGTGGGAGGACTGCTTGAGCCCAGGAATTCAAGACCGGCCTGGTTAACGTAGAGAGACCTCGTCTCTACATCTACAAAAACATAAAAAGTTAGCTGGGCATGGTGGCGCACCTATAGTCCCAGCTACTTGGGAGGCTGAGGTGGAAGGATCACCTTAGCCCAGCAGGTTGAGCTTGTGGTGAGCCATAAGTGTGCTACTGCACTCCAGCCTCGGCAACAGAGTGAGACTCCAACTAAAAAAAAAAAAGAAAAAACAAAAGACCTTGAGTGGCCTGCTAAGGAGTGGGTGTGGACCTTATGGTAAGGGTCCTAGGACGGACCTAGACACATGAGCTCCAAATTTTATGCTCCATAATGTTTGTGAAGAAAAGGAGTGACTGAGATCTCTTCACAGATGAAGAAATTGGGACAAGAAGGAGGTGATATTAGAGAAAATTCACCAAGCTCTGTGTCTTCCAAGCAGCTACTGTGGACAGCATACAGCATCAAACACACGAAACAGTTGTAGGGGAGAGAGAGGAGAAAACAACCCAAGTGAGCATCTCTGCCTGTCAGCTCTAATGTTTAAGGTTATCTCACTGTAGACGGCCCCTATGTGCGAGGAGTGGGGGACAGACAGTGTACCCCTCACCCCAGGCCAGTGTCTGCAGGCAAGCACAATGAAGGTTCTACCAGGAGTTAAATCAGAACATCATGAGGCCAGGGAAAGCTTCCTCAGCCTGTGGTTTCGGTGATCTGACAGAAACACCTAGAGAAATTGTTTTGTGGAAAGGGATGGTGGGTAAAAGGAGAAGGGGGGAGCTCCCTCACTCTTCACTCCATCCACGGGCAGCTTTCCTCAGCCCCATCAGACCAGGAGCTGTAGGGGCTGGGGGCAGGGGCCGGTTACCAGGGCAACCAGGAGTGTGTTGGTGCCAGCCCAGCTGTGACCCACATCTTCACTCCTAGACTTGCCGGGCTCTTGTCAAGCATCAAACCGTCTGCCGTCCTAACACTTTCTCTCCCTTTTGTGGTTCACTCGGAGGTCTGGCTAGCTTGTACAGTTTTCCCAGAAAATATTTAGTAAGCAGCTTGTGTTTCTTCCAGGAACCTTTTCTTCTGCACGGACATTTCTTTTCCGAACCCCACCCCCACCGCCAATCCATATAGCTCACGTAACAAGCATCACTTGTAAACAAGGAGAAGAATGTGGAATGCCATTTTAAAATCCATCCATTTGGGCTGCTTCAGTCTGTTCGTTAGCCTACTTATTTGCAGCCACAAAGGGAAGCATGAAGGAAGACCAGCACCGTCATATTTCACACACGCCACAGAAATGATTTATGTTCTGTGCACGTTCATGGGGTGTACGTGGTGTGTGCTTATTGCTGGTAATAATAATTTTAAATAAGTGATACATATTGAGTGCTATGGCACTTTTCTGTGCACATTTTTCAGACTATCTCACTCAATCCTCCCAAGAACCCAAGGAGATAGATCCTGTTACTTGCCGTTCCTACTCCACTGGAGGAAAACGGGGCACAGAGAGACCAGGCCCTGTGTGACGGTCACCCAGGCCTGGTGGTGAGGCCTGGTTACCTACATATGTTGTGGGTATCAACAGTATCAAATTATGTTTACACTATTACTTTGTACGTCTCTTATCCCTTGTGCTATCTTTAAAATCAAACGTGGCCAATCTAACTGTGACGATGCAAGGCTGAAGCCACTGCAAACTCAAGCTGCACCCCCTCTCCCCAGATCAGAGAAGTGCACCCTCAGAGTGCTTTAGAGGAGTCCTAAGTATGGTTTAGTGACTCAAGTCCTTCAAGGTGGACACAGGGCAGATCGCGAGGCAGGGAAGGCACCACGGGGGTGTGCCCAGCCGAAGCCACTGAAAAGGAACACAGCAGCGCTGGTCTCTGGACAGCTCCGTTTGTTCTCGCCCTCTGGACGCACTTAGTGTGTGGCCTAAGTGTGGCTGCTCTGTGGCCCCAGCAAGCGACCAGCCCTCACAGCCTCTCCTGAGTCGCGGCTGGCTATGCCCGCGAATCCAGTTTGTGACTCTGGTTTGGGAGAGACTCCAGGAGACAGCCTCAAGGCCCGGCACACAGGAGGCTGCTGCTTATTCATTTGCTCCTTCTCTCAGAAACATGCCACAAATATTTTCTGACATTGACTGTCAGAAAAGAGAAACAGCCACGGTCCCCGCCCTTTTGGGGGTAAAGTCTGGTTACAGAGACGAACATTAATCAAATTCTCACACCATCCACTGTCGAGTTGCGGTAGGGGCAAGGGCCACGGTTAAACGGTGCCAGTTCATCACGGAAGTTTTACTTAAGTCAGTCAGGGAGGGCTTCCCTGAGGAAGTGGCATAGGAGCCGAGATTAAAGGATGAGCAGACTAACTTGGGGGGAGAGGGAAACAAAGGCCCAATGGGGAGGAGAGTTGCAGCAGGAGGGACTGAAAGGAACCAGGATGCTGTCTTGGAGAAAGGGAGGGGTGCACGGCCCCTAAAGAGGCTGGAGCTGAGCTTGGAGGCCAAGCCATACACTTTTAGCAGTTTGGGTGCTTGGCTTTGACCCTGAGATCAGTGGGTTGCCTTCATAGGGCCTTAGGGAGGCATCGGCCAGGCTTGAGTTTCAAAGATTACTCTGGCTTTGGGGTGGATGCCAGGGTACAGTGATGGAAGCTGGAGGGCCCGGGAAAAGATGATGAATCTCCTAGCTTTGGGGCATGGGGGAGCCTCTGCCCTCTCAGGGATGACATTCTGCAGATGGAAATCCCACAACAAGGTGTTTCCGCAGAGCCAGAGCCGAGCTACGTGGAGGACCCCCTGTGCGCCTGGCCCTTCGAAGCACCTGCGCACGGGTGGCCCCATGACTCAGGATTCTACCACACCAAGCACCGCAGAGCTGTCACCCTATGTCACCCACAGGGAATGTGTGCGTCGGGCACCGACGGTGAATGTTACCTGGTCATTCAGTGGTATCCCACGTCTCATCTTTGCTCGATTTTCTTCTGGGTGATAGTCATCGGCATCATAGAATTTCCACCCCAGCTTGAAGGAGAAAGTGAAAGGGTGCAGATGACAGGCTGCTGGGCCCGTGGGACGGCCACCATGGGGTCCCTAACACTCGTGGGCGGTTTTGGAAACGATCAGCCCCAAGGACAACCCCCAGGAGGAGCGGGCCTTGTCATGCCATCCCAGTCCCCTGGGGTGGGACTGCTCATCAAGGAGGAAAAGGAAATTGCTCCAGTGGGATTCAAGGCTGTGTGTGGGGGTGTCTGTAGAAACCACGACAGGCCAGATGTAGCGATGGGACAAGGATACAACGGGATGTGCGCTCAGGAGGCACTGGTTACCTCAGATGCCAGCAGGGCGCCCACGGTCGACCTGTGGAGAGGACACAGACGTTCCCATTACTGCCTCTGCCCAACACAAGGATGCCTGGGAAGCAGACGTCGGCCACCGCCGGCGTTAACAGCAATCACCGTGTGATGCTATAGCAGCAATGCTCCTCATCCCTGAGTCTAGAAACTGGTCTTAGCTGATCTCCAGGAACGTCAGCGAAGAAATAATTAGCCAGTTACCACTATTTCTTTATTCAAGGCAATATATAAGATCTCATGAATCTGCAGAAGTGTTTTCTACACTAATCATTTTTGGTCCCTGTTGTACAGGTTTTTTTGTTTTGTTTTTAAAAGAAAATACTGAATTAATAAAGTCATAAGATTCTGTTGAGGATATCGGGGGTTTGCTGGAGTCTTTAATCTCTGGTAGCAACCACGTGAAATTCAAGGGGCTCATAAAAGCATAAGAACATAGCTTGGGGTTTAACAGAGACACACTCTTAAAATAAAAGACATGCACTCTGTGCAACGCATCTGGCAACCATCTGTACAGACCCTAACGGCGGCAGGTACCAGTGAGACAGGCTTGGGTCTCATTGTGGAGCTGGGGCCACTGTCGCCTTCGGTCACTAAACGGCAGGGTGCTCCTGGGCAAATCACGTGTGCCTCTAAACCTGTTTACTGCAAGGCAAGGGACCTGAGCGACACGATTTATCCCTTCACCTACCTTTCATTCAGCCAGTCTTTATTGAGCATGTTCTAATCCCCAGGATGTAACGGTGAGCCCACTGAGACATGGTCTCTGCCATCTTGAGGTGCACAGTCTAGCGCCATGGGGTGGAGTGGAGGCCGCCGTTAGTTATATATGAAAAGCTTTCTTGCTCTCAAGTTCTAAAGTGCTGCCCAAATGCCAGTTACGATTTAAGGATCACCTTTATAATTTTCCCTCTATTCCCATGCCATTTTAGCATGCCTCTTAAGTTTTGTATACCACCTCGACACTTATTTACTTGATATTTTATTTAATTTTCTTCACCTTTAAACATGATTTATTTGATATTATTTAATTTGCTTCACTTTTTAAAATTACGGGTGTTAAGGAGGGAAACTCTCCATCCTTCCTTTGTCCAAGAAGTTATCATCACTTGTCTTAAATAGAAGGAAACCGAAAAGATGCCTACAATGAAAACATGTTGCAGCTGGATACTGCTACCTAAAAAGGGTCCCGTCTCTCTTTTGTTAAAGAGCCCTCAGAGCGGTGTTAAAGCCACACTTGTACCAAACGGAGACCCGCTCCTTGATGTAACCAAAGGATCGAAAGGGTATCCAACCACCACCCCCCTGACAAATCCACTTGATGACTGATGGGCTTGTCCAACCCACCTACTCCACAGGGGGCTTCTGAGATATCTCTCCCCACATCTGCTGTATCTACTGCTTCCCCATCCCAGTTCACGCTCCTGAAGGCCGCACAGGGAGGTGTGTGTTGCAGCCCGCCCATGAAACCATCCCAGCCAGACTCCACGGCCAGCGAAGCCGGGGCTGTCCATGACAGAAATCGCACTTGCCACCAAGCTAGGCTGGCCGTGCCTGCACTCATAACCTAAAAGTAGAGCCAAGCAGATTTGGGTATCCACTGACAGGAGGGAGATGGGGAAGGAAAAGCCACCTATGCCGCTCTATCCAAATCTCCCAAACCAGAGAACGCCTGGACTCTTGAATACGCACCAGGGATCCCGGCAGAAATCAGGCACAGGGCTTGGCTCACAGGACACTGGTCAGACGCAAGCATGACAAATCGAGATTTGGGACCCAAGTGTCTCCCAGGGGGTTGGTCTAACTCAGGAGCAAAGGACTTCAAAAGAAGTAGACCAGCAGGGGGGAGGGGGGTGAGAGGGGATGGGGGAGGGAAGGGGGCAGAATAAATGAGACAGTCAAAGGGCCTGAGCTTGTTCCATCAGCAAAGAGGAGGAGATGCCGAGGGTGGTTCACCAAGACTGTTAAAATACAAAGAAGCAAACACAGTCGGGCTCGGTGGCTCAGCCTGTAATCCTGCGCCTTGGGAGGCTGAGGTGAGTGGATTGCCTGAGCCCACGGGTTCGAGACCCACCTGGGCAACTTGGCAAGACCTCGTCTCTACAATAAATAAAAAATCAGCCGGGCGTGGTAGCGCGTGCCTGTAGTTCCGGCTACTTGGAAGGCTGAGGCGGAAGGATGGCCGGAGCCCAGGAGGTCGAGGCTGCGGTGGCCGGGAGCGGCCACTGTACTCCAGTCTGGGTGACGGAGTGAGACTCCGACTTGGGAAAAAAAAAAAAGAAAACAAAGAAGCGAACATTGCCACCCACTCAAATGGCTGCCATCTTCCATTCATTCATTCATTAAGTCAACAAGTATTTATGGAGGACCTACCACGTGCCAGGCACTGTTCTAGGCACATGTGCCCGTAAACCAAAGAGAAAATGATCCTTCACCTTCAGAGGGGGAAGGGGGAGACTGTGGACATAGTAAACACGTCAACTCAGTGATTGAGGTTACTTTTTACCAGTGTGGGGTCTTTCTGTTTGGAAACTATTGTTTTCTGAGGCCGTGAGGAACGTTTTTCCAAATGTTATGGAGTGTCATTTAAAGATCGGGCACGGGTACCAGCAAGGGTTCACAAAAGCCAACAAAAAATGCAGTGTTGCTACAGCTAACGAACAACAGAATCAAGTCTCAGCCTTTTTATTACCCAGCTAGTCTGACACATCTCCCTGACCTTTAGTCACTGGAGGGCCCAGGGCTCAGTTCTTGGCCAATTTATCTACACTTGCTCCTTCTTTATCTACACTCACTCTTTGGCGATCTCAATGTCTTAGGTCTTTGAACACAGCTACACACCAGATTCCCACATTTACACGGAAACTCCCTCTCCCGCGAACTTCTCCTTTGAACCAGGATATCCAACCACCACCCCCTTGACAAATCCGCTGGATGACTGATGGGCATGTCCAACCCACCTACTCCACAGGGGGCTTCTGAGATATTTCTCCCCACATCTGCTCTTTCTACTGCTTCCCCATCCCAGTATGAAGAACTCCCTTCCTCCAGTTACCCAGGGCTGAGATCTCGAGCCATCCTTGACTCCTCTGTCCCTCTCTCATACCCCACATCCAGTCCGCAAACATATCTTAACTCTGCCTTCAAAATCTTGCCAGCATAGGACCGCTTCTTCTCACCAGCACTGTTTCTCCGACCTCATCTCCTGTCATTCTTCCCTTCACTCCGACCAATGGCTTTCTTGCTGGTTCTTGAGGAAGCCAGGACTTAGGGCCCTTGCACCTTCCCTTCCCTCTGCCCACTATGTCCTTTCCCCAGCTATTCATTCACAGGGCTTAGTCCCTCAATTCTTGTGGGTCTTTGCTCAAATGCCACTTCCTCCCAGAAGCCTTCCCTCACCATCCAGGCACTCTTGGTTCCACTTGCCTTCCTTTATTTTGCCCTATAGCATCTATCACCAATGGACACACTATATATATATTTATTCATTTGTTTTTTGTCTCCCATATTGGGATGTAAATCCTTTGAGGACAGGGATTTTATCTGTCCTGCTCATTACATGACAATGACGTAGAGTAAGGATTGAGCTCAATAAATAGTTACTGAATGCATGACTATCATAAACTGTTCATCACATGGTTTAGACCCCCTCCTCTGATCCAAGGCTTAGGATGGTACATGAATCACCCAGGCTCACACAGCCCGGCAGCAGCAGAACCAAGAACTAGGGCTCTTAACTCTCGCCACATCTTACCATGGCAGTTTTTTTTTATATTTTAAAATATATGTATATACATTTCCCCCCAATTTCTTCAAATCGCACAATAGCTAGGGATTTTGAACTCCAAGTTTTATTTCAATTTCAGTTCAAGATCTCTCCTCTCTGAGGCTAAACCCCCATGATAGTTTTGGGAAGCTAAACCTACCTACCTGGAGTAAGAGTCTTTAATCAACAAAGGGGACCCCCCAAAACCTGGAATTTATTGATAAAAAATTGTGTATTTACTCTTACATGCTTAAACTTCAGGTCACCGTCCAAGTACTCTCTGTTTGATGCAATACACCTATTGAGATGCTTTTTCCACTGCTCAAAACAGTTCTCAAACTCACTGATTTTGATGCCTTTTAGTGCTGCTGCCATGTTGGGGCCTCACCTCTTCCACATCAGCAAAACGTTTCCCTTTCAGGATATTTTTCATCCCAGGAAACAAAATACAAGTCGCTCAGGGTGAGACTGGGTGAATAGGGAGGGTGGGGCACGATGGTCATGACAAAAAAAAAAAATTACTGAGCACTCGGCTGATAGGGGCAAGTTGTTCGTGTAAACCACCCATCAGGAAACGGGCACACAAAATGAAAGAATCTCCCCCCAAAAAGAATTCACCAAAGTCAAACACAGCCTCTCACAACAACGCGACCTGGTACACTGATGCTGGTGGGTTCCTAGAACACCTGCCTAGAGGGGAAGCCTGCACTACAAGGGACTTGCCCTCTAAGACAATTCATGTTTTTTGGGGTCTCCCTCGTACACCTGATCATGTGATAGTAGTTCCTGATTCAGAGAATTCTAGAAGGATACCATAGGTCTTGGAAGTTGATGATGTTTAGTTGAAGTATTGTCTCTGGCTGCCTGCGGCTTGAAAGGACAG
>CAUYQG010109512.1:0-11097 GCA_963574415.1 Tarsius wallacei | reverse complement strand
AAATAAATAAATAAATAGAAACTGTCCCTGAAAAAGACCTGATGGTAGACCTACTAGACAAAGACTTGGGTTTTTTTTTTGAGTTGGAGTCTCACCGTGTCGCGCATGCACCACCATACCTGGCTAATTTTTTGATTTATTGTAGAGATGAGGTCTCACCAAATTGCCCAGGCTGGTCTTGAACCTGTGGGCTCAGGCAATCCTCTCACCTCAGCCTCTCAAAGTGCTGGAATTATAGGCGTGAGCCACCATGCCCAGCAACAAAGACTTTAAAAACAACTCTTTTTTTTTTTTTTGAGTTGGAGCCTCACTCTGTCGCCCACCGCAGCCTCGACCTGCTGGGCTCCAGTGATCCTTCCGCCTCAGCCTTCCAAGTAGCTGGAACTACAGGCGCGCACTACCACGCCCAGCTAATTTTTTTTTTATTTATTGTAGAGATGAGGTCTCGCCAAGTTGCCCAGGCGGGTCTTGAACCCACGGGCTCAGGCAATCCACTCACTTCAGCCTCCCAAGGCACGGGATTACAGGCTGAGCTACCGAGCCCAGCTTAAAAACAACAACTCTTAAAGATGCTCAAAGAACTAAAGTAAAATGTGGAGAAAGTCAAGAAAACAATATTTAAACAAAATTAAAATATCAGGCCAGGCATGGTGGCTCACACCTGTAATTCCAGCACTTTGGGAGGCCGAGAATTGCCTGAGCCCATGGGTTCGAGACCAGCCTGGGCAACTTGGCAAGACCTCATCTCTACAATAAATCAAAAAATTAGCCAGGCATGGTGGCACATGCCTGTAATTCCAGCTACTTGGAAGGCTGAGGTGGAAGGATCGCCCAAGCCCAGCAGGTCAAGGCTGCGGTGGCCATGAGCGTGCCACTGCCCTCTAGCCTGGGCGACAGAGTGAGACTCAGACTCAAAATAAAACAAATAAAATAAAATAAAATAAAAATTGAAATGTCAACAAATAAAGAGATAGGAAACCTAAAAAGAAACCAAAAAGAATTCTGGAGCTAAAAAGTACAATAATTGAAATTTAAAATTCACTAGAGGGATTCAAAGGCAGATTTGAGTAGGCAGAAGAAAGAATCAGCAAACTTGTAGATAGGATAATGGAAAGTACCAAGTCTGAGGAACAGAAAGAGAAAAGACTAAAGTAAGCAGAGTCTATGGAGTTGTGGGACACCATAGTAGACACAAACATATGTATTGTGGGAGTATCAGAAAAGCAGAGGGAATTAAAAAATAAATAATGACTGAAAACTTCCCAAATTTTATGAATATAAATATCCAAGAAGTTTAACAAACTCCAAATAAGATGAACCCAAAGAGACCCACACCAAGGAACATTATAATAAATTTTCAAAGGACCAAGTGGCAAGAGAGAAGCAACTCTTTGCATACAATAAGATTAACACCAAGTCGGGTGTGGTGGCTCAAACCTGTAATCCCAGCACTTTGGGAGGCCAAGGTGAGAGAATTGCTTAAGCCAACAGGTTTGAGAACAGCCTGGCAACTTGGCAAGACCTCATCTCTACAATAAATCAAAAAATTAGCTGGGCGTGGTGGCACGTGCCTATAGTTCTGGCTACTTGGAAGGCTGAGGTGGAGGATCTCCTGAGCCCAGAAGGTTGACACTGGGGTGGCCGTGAGCACGCCATTGCACTCCAGCCTGGGCGATGGAGTGAGATTTCAGCTCAAAAAAAAAAAAAAAAATTAACACCAAACTTCTCATCAGAAACTTTGGAGGCCAGAAAGCACCTCTGCTTCAATATATTCAAGATTCAAGGTAGGGGTGGGGGAAGCCTGCCAACTAAGAATTATATATCCATCAAAACTATCTCTCAAAGTGAAAGAGAGGTTGAGCATGGTGACTCATACCTGTAATCCCAGCACTTTGGGAGGCAGAGGTGAGAGGACTGCCTGAGCCCACAGGTTCAAGACCAACCCGGGCAAGTTGGCAAGACCTCATCTCTACAGCAAGTCCAAAAATTAGTTGGACATGATGGCTATAGTTCCAGCTACATGGAAGCCTGAGGCAGAAGGATCACCTGAACCCAAAAGGTTGAGGTTGTGGTAGCTGTGGTCATGTAACTGCACTCTAGCCGGGCAATGGAGTGGGACTCCAACTCAAAAAAAAAAAGAGGAACAAATTAAACAAAAGCTGAGTTTCTTACCATTAGATCTGCTCTACAAGGAATGCTCAAGGAAGTTCTGCAGGTTGAAATGAAAGGACACTAGACAGTAACTAGTCATATTAAGAAATCAAGATCACAATAAAGGTAATACATGGACAATTATCGAGGATAATATTATTGTAATAAAGGATTGACTCCATATTTTTTATAGGATATAAGAGATGAATACATTAAAAACAATTCTTAGTCTAAAAGCTAGTATTATTTTAACTTTGGTTTGTAATTCCACATTTTGTTTTCTATGCTATTTAAGAGACTAATGTTTAAGATACCAGACTAATGTTTTGGGGCACACACGTATAAAGATGAAGCTTTGTGACATCAGCAACCAAAAGTGATGGAATGGAGTTGTAATGCAGCAGTTTTTTGTGTGTTATTAAAGTTAATTCAAATGAGAGTACTATTACTTTAGGACATTAAATATAATCCTAGCCGGGCTCGGTGGCTCAGCCTGTAATTCCTCGCAGTAGGGAGGCTGAGGTGAGTGGATTGTCTGAGCCCGCGGGTTCGAGACCCGCCCAGGCAACTTGGCGAGACCTCATCTCTACAATCAATCAAAAAAGTAGCCGGGCGTGGTAGCGCGCGCCTGCAGTTCCAGCTACTTGGAGGCTGAAGCGGAAGGATCGCCGGAGCCCAGCGGGTCGAGGCTGCGGTGGCCGGGAGCGGCCACTGCACTCCAGTCTGAGCGACAGAGTGAGACTCCAACTCAAAAATAAATAAATAAATAAACAAATGAATAAATAAATATAATCCTAATGGTAACCACAAAGAAAACAGCTATGGAATAGACAAAAAGATAAATGAGAAAGGA
The DNA here is from genome assembly GCA_963574415.1 of Tarsius wallacei. NCBI lineage: Eukaryota > Metazoa > Chordata > Mammalia > Primates > Tarsiidae > Tarsius > Tarsius wallacei. The sequence goes on along the minus strand of CAUYQG010109512.1, from coordinate 8,093 downwards.
ATTTAAACATTTCACTATTAAAAAAATCTGCAAAACATGAAAGAGGACAGTAATGCAAGAAATGAGGGACAGAAAAGCTATAGGGTATGTAGAAAACACATAGCAAAACGACAGAAGTGCTTCCTTATCAATAATTACTTTCAATGTAAAATTAAACTCTCCAATCAAAAGACAGATTGTCAGAATGGGTAAAAACACATGCCCCAACTATATGCTATCTACAAGAGACCCACTTTAGAGTCAAAGATACAAATAGAACGAAAGTGAAAAGATGGGAATACAAATTCCATGTAAACAGTAAACAAAGCAAAGCAAAACAAAAACCCAGAAATGGCTATACAAATATACAAAATAGATTTTAAATCAGAAAAGGTTATAAGAGACAAAGAAGGACACTGTATATTAAAGGTTCAGTACAGCAGGAAGATATAACGATAATAAATGTTTACACAACTAATGACAAGTCATCAAAATATATCATGCAAAAATGGAATTAAAGGGAGAAATAGACAGTTCCATAGTAACATTTGGAGGCTTCAACACCCCATTCTCAATAATGGATAGAACAACCAGACAAAAGATAGGTTAGAAAATACAGAATTTAAACAGCACAATGGGCCAGGCGCGATGGCTCACGCCTATAATCCCAGCACTTTGGGAGGCGGAGGCGAGAGGATTGCCTGAGCCCACGGGTTCGAGCCCAGCCTGGGCAAAATGGCGAGGCCTCGTCTCTACAATGAATAAATAAAAATAAACAGCACAATGAACTAATTAAAACAAACAGACACATACAGAACCCTCTATCAACAACCAGTGCATTCACACACATTCTTCTCAAGTGTACATGGGACATCCTCCAGGATAGAATATATGTTAGGCTGCAAATTAAGTATCAATAGATTTAAAAGATAGAGATCATACAAAGTATCTTCTCCATTACAATGGGATTGAGTCAGAAACTAATAATAGAAGTAAAACTGGAAATTTCACAAATTTGTGGAAATTAAACAACACACTCTTTTTTTGAGGCAGGGTTTCATTCTGTCACCCAGGCTGGAATGCAGTAGCACAATAATGGCTCACCATAGCCTCAACCTCCTGAGCTCAAGCCATCTTTCCACCTCAGCCTCCTGAGTAACTGGGACCACAGATGTGCACTACCATGTCCAGATAATTTTTGTAGAAATAAAGTCCCACTATGTTGCCGAGGCTGGTCTCAAATTCTAGGCTCAAGTGATTCTCCCACCTAAGCCTCCCAAAGTGATGGGATAATAAGTGTGAGCCACTGCATCTGGCCAAACAACACACTCTTACACAACCAATGAATCAAAGAAGAAATCATAAAGGAAATTAGAGTTCAAGTCTAGCCTGGGCAACATAGCAAGACCTCATCTCCACAGAAAATCAAAAAATTAGCCAAGCATGGTGGTGCATGCCTGTAGTCCCAGCTACTCTGGAGGTTGAGGTGGGAGGATCTCCTGAGCCCAGGAGTTTGAGGCCATGATCATCCCACTGCACTCTCGCCTGAGCAACAGAGTGAGATTCTGACTCAAAACAACAACAAAATAAACAAACAAAAAAGAAAAATCTAAAATCAGCAACCTAACTTTATGACTTAAAAACTAGGGGAAAAAGAAAAGAATAAACCCATATCTGATTCAGGTAGAAGGAAGGAAATAATGAATATTAAAGCAGAGATAAACAAAATAGAGAACTGAAATCAATGAAATCAAAATTAGTTATTGTAAAAGATCAATAAAATTGATAAACCTTTAGTTAGATAAATGAAGAAAGAAGACTCAAATTGTTAAAATCAGAAATGAAAATGCAGACATTACCACTAATTCTAGAAAAATCAAAAAGATTATAAAAGAGCACTGTGAACAATTGGGTGCCAACAAATTGGATAACTACGGCAATGAGATACCACTTCACACCTGCTAAAATTAAATATACAGACAAAACCAAATGCTGATAGGGTATGGAACAATCATAATTCCCACACATTGCTGTGGGAGTACAAAATGGCACAACTAGTTTGGAAATCAGTGTGGCAGTTAAATATACATCTACTGTATGACCCAGCAATTTCATTTCTAAGTATTTATAAAATAATGAAAACAGATGAACACAAAAAGGCTTGTACGTGAATGTTCATTCATAGCATCTTTATTCATAATCATCTCAAAAATAAAATGCCGTGCAAAAAAAAAAACCTCAGGCACAAAAGAGTATATACTCTATGGTTCCTTTTATATGAACCTAAGACCAGTCAGAACTAATTTATGGTGATAACAGAACAACGGTTGGCTCTGGGACATAGGAATTGACTGAAAATAAGTATAAGAGAACTTTCTGGGATGCTAAAAATATTTTACATCATGATTAACTGGTGGTTACAGAGATACATACACTGTCAAAACTCATGGAATTGTATGGGGGGCGTGGCTCACACCTGTAATCCCAGCTTGAAGCCAGGAGTTCTAGACAGCCTGAGCAACATAGTGAGACCCAGGATCTACAAAGAATAAATTAAAAATTAGCTGAGCATGGTGGCTAGCGTTTGTAGTCCCAGCAATTTAAGAGGCTGAGATGGGAGGATCTCTTGAGCCAAGGATTGCAAGACTGCAGTGAGCCGTGATCTTGCCGCTGCACTCCAACCTGCGTGACAGAATGGGATCCAAAACAAACAAACAAACAAACAAAAACAGAGCAAAAAAAAACTCATGGAACTGTTCGCTTAAGATCTATGATTTTGCCAGTTGCAGTGGCTCATGCCTATAATCTCAGTACTTTGGGAAGCAGAGGTGAGAGAATTGCCTGAGCTCAGGCGTTCAAGACCAGCCTGAGCAACATGGCGAGACCTTGTCTCTACAATAAATAAAAAATTACCCGGGCATGGTGGTACATGCCTGTGGTTCCAGCTACTTGGAAGGCTGAGGCGAAAGGATCACCTGAGCCCAGCAGTTCAAGGCTGCAGTGGCCATGAGTGTGTCATTGAACTCCAGCCTAGGTGACAGAGTGAGACTCCGACTTAAAAAGAAAAAAAATCTGTGATTTCACTATATGTAAAACTTAAATCAATAAAAAAATTAACATATAGAGATGTGTGTGTGTGTGTGTGTGTGTGTGTGTGTGTGTGTGTGAGAGAGAGAGAGAGAGAGAGAGAGAAAGAGAGAGAGGAGGCTGTTACTTAGCTTAAATAAGAAAATTAAATTATGAGATTGTCTTTGCCTTGTATGTTTTGTTGGCCATTCTTTTAGGTTTTTTTTGTAGAAATGAGCTCTCACCAATTTTTAATGTTTTTTTCAATGGCCATAAGTGTTGAAAATCTCCATTTGTAAATTCAAAACCTATTGCTGCAAATAGAATTAAAGCTTCTAGAGGTTTTTTTTTTTTAATCCAGGCAAGAATAATCCTTTTTTAAGGTATTCAATAATTCTCCAAGGATTTTCATGTTAAACTCCAAAGGCATTTTTTTGGGGGGGTCCTAAGATCAAAGAATTCATCTTCAGTTAGGTCATCTTAACATCTTTGATTCCGTTTATATGGGAAAGAAATGGATTGCATATCTGTGGTTCAACCTAGAAAACATCGAGATAGAAATAGCCTTTGGAAGATTTCTGAAGTGTTCTAGAAATTTCAGATTTCTCTTTTCAAAGAAAATGACAGAGAATTTTGTATTACAACTCCATCTTAGAGACACAGCCTCCAGCTTCTTCCTCATTAACTACTCACCAAGAATGTTTTTAATTTTTTCAGTAGTATCCATAATGTTGACTTCATAATATTGAATTAAATGGGGTTCAACTCATTCACATGATTAAAAGTATCTGCCAGGTAAGCCAACACATCAATAAAATTCCTTTTCTCATATTGTCCTTAGAATGGGTTTTCTTTTCTTTTGTGTTATTTCAGTTAAAGTAAAATGTTTGAAAAGCACTTCCAAGTATATTCTCATAAAGGTTAGCAAGCTTTTATACAGTAGAAAAACAATCACATTTTGCTCTCTCACCTTTTTTTTTTTTTTTTAAATAAGACAGGGTCTCTGTCACCCAGACTGGAGTGTAGTAGCATGCTCACAACTCACTGCAGCCTAAAACTCCTGGGATCAAGCAATCCTCTTGCCTCAGCCTCCTGAGTAGCTAGGAGTACAGACATGTGCCACCATGCCCATTTTTTTTTTTTTTTTGTAGAAATGGGGTTGCTGTGTCCTGGTCTCAAGCAATCATCCTGCCTCAGCTTTGAAAAGTGTTGGTATTACAGGCGTGAGTCTTCGTGCCGGGCCTCATCTCACATCTTGATGAAAAATTTAAAAATAAGTTTGACTCAGAGACCTGCCTCTGATAAAGTTAATGACATTTATGGCTGTTGACAAAACTACTTTTTCAAGATTGTTAGAATCTTTGTTGTCAGTGCACATCTGTGTAAAAAAAAAAAAAATGATGCGATGTGAAGTTTGCTTTTTCATTAAAGTAGCAAAACTAGATGCATTACCAAGCATCACAGGAGCTCCATCTGTGCAGAGCATTAAGGTTTTCCTTCCAAAGTTTTATTTGGCAAAAATCCTCTAACCATTTCCAAATGTTCACAGCCTTTGTAGTTTCCAAAAGGACTCACAAAATAAGAATTCTTCTTTGATGGCATCAGTATGCACACAGGCAACAAGAGAGAGCTGGCTGCATTAAGAGATGTCTGTTGGGAGGCATATCTTATTTAGATGCACTTTCAGGCTGGGCAGATGTGAGGTGGTACTCTTTCCATTTTTTCTAGTGCCGTACTTCAATTCACATTAATTTACACACACACACACACACACACACACACACACACACACACTACTCTGACTTTTGTGTCCCACAGCATTCAATAATAGAAATGAAACCATATAATACATGACTTTCCTTGTTTGGTTCTTTCTTTGGCATTTCATTTTAAATAGGGTTTGTAAATAAAATGCAAAATAAAGCCTTTGATTCAACTTGTTTTAACTTTTTTGTTTTGAAATAATTTCAGACTTATAAAAGTTGTAAGAATAATACAAAAAATGTCCATATATCCTTGATCTAGATTCCCCAATTGCTAACATTTTACCACAATTACTTTAGCATTTTCTCTCTATATATACACATATATATCTCTTTATATATACATAATTTTCCTTTTTTTTTTTTTGAGTCGGAGTCTCACTCGGTCACCCAGGTTGGAGGGCAGTGGCACACTCACGGTTACGGCAGCCTCGAACTGCTGGGCTCAGGCGATCCTTCCTCCTCAGACTTCCAAGTAGCTGGAACTACAGGCGCGGGCCACCAAGCCCAGCTAGTTTTTCTTGATTTATTGTAGAGATGAGGCCTCACCAAGCTGTCCAGGCTGGTCTTGAATCTGTGGGCTCAGGCAATCCTTTCACCTTGGCCTCCCAAAGTGCTGGGATTACAGGCATGAGCCACCATGCCCAGCTCCAGTTTTCCCTGTTATTTTATACACACACATTTATCTCCCTATATAAATACACATTGTTTTTTGTGAATTATTTGAAAGCAAATTGTGGGTATGATGACTCTTTATCCCTAAATGCTGTCATAAACACAGGACAGTCTCATACTTAACCACAGTATAATGATCAAAATCAGGAAGTTATTCATTGATGTGATACTCTAGCCTACAGACCTTATTTAAATTTCACCAGTTGTCCCATAATGTCCTTTGTAGTAAATAATTTTGTCTGATCTAGGGACCAATTTAGGATTATATATCAAACTATGTGTAATGCCTCTTTTGTTCCCTTTAATCTGGAAGAGTTCTTAAAACTTTGTCTTTCATAATGTTAACATTTAAAAAAAGTTTTTTAGTAGAATTTTCCTCAAGTTGGTTTTGTCTAATGTTTCCTCACGATTAAATTAGAGTCATATACTTTTGGCAACAATACCAGTGAAGTGATACTCTGTCCATGGAGGGGGGGGGCCTGATGTCAGTTGTACCATTACTAGTGATGTTAACTTTGATCACTTGTTTAAGGTGGTATCAAGTTTCTCCATTGTAAAGTTACATTTTTCCCTTTGAAATTAACAAGTTTTTGTGGTTGTGCTTGTTGGGTCGGAGTCTAACTCTGTCACCCAGGCTGGAATGCAGTGGCATGCTCACGGCTACTACAGCCTCGACTTGCTGGGCTCAGGCAATCCTTCTGCCTCAGCCTTTCAAGTAGCTGGGCAGCGTGTGCCACCATGTCCAGCTAATTTTTTTTTTGGTAGGGACAAGGTCTCGCCATGTTGCTCAGGCTGGTCTCAAACCCCAGGGCTCAGGCAATCCTTCTGCCTCAGCCTTTCAAGTAGCTAGAACTACAGGTATGTGCCACCATGCCCAGCTAGTTTTATTTCTTTTTTTAAATTTTATTTATTTATTTTGTAGAGACAAAGTCTCACCAAGTTGTCCAGGCTGATCTCAAACCCCTGGGCTCAGGCAATCTTTTGTCTCAGCCTCCCAAAGTGCTGGGATTATAGGCGTGAGCCACCATGCCCGGCTAATAAGTATTTCAAAACTATATAGATGCTCTATTCCTAATCAAACTTTTTTTTTTTTTTTTGGAGTTGGAATCCCACTCTGTCGCCCAGGCTGGAGTACAGTGGCACGCTCATGGCCACCGCAACATCAACCTGCTGGGCTCAGGCGATCCTTCCACCTCAGCCTTCCAAGTAGCTGGAATACAGGTGCACGTCACCACGCCCAACTACTTTTTTTATTTATTGTAGAGACGAGGTCTCACCAAGTTGCCCAGGCCGGTCTCAAATCCCTGGACTCAGGCAATCCTCTTACCTCGGCTGCCCAAAGTGCTGATATTACAGGCTTGAGTCACTGCGCCCAGCCCCTAATCAAACTTTTGCCAACTAACTTTAGCATCCAATGATGAATCTTACCTGAATCAGTTTTTACTGTGATCTTTGCTAGTGGGTGGTTAACTCCATCATTCCTTCCTTCTTTATTGTTTGGCATTCTATTATAGGTGAAAATGTTTCGTCCTCCCTAACATATGTATGTATGCACGTATAAATGTATGTCTGTATGTGTTTATAATAGTCCTAGGTTATTATCCATTACAATAAGTATTTATTTCAATGCTTCAAGTGAGATGTTGAAACAAATTTGGTATGATTTTTAAGTAAGTTGTTTTCTTTTTTTTTGAACTGGAGTCTCACTCTGTCGCCCAGACTGGAATGCAGTGGCACACTGATGGCCACTGCAGCCTCGACCTACTAGGCTCAGGTGATCTTTCTGCCTCAGCCTTCCAAGTAGCTAGAACAACAGACTTGTGCCACCATGCCTGGCTAACTTTTTGATTTACTGTAGAGATGAGGCCTCACCAAGTTGTCCAGGTTGATCTCGAACCCCTGGGCTCAGGCAATTCTCTCACCTCAGCCTCCCAAAGTGCTGGGATTATAGGCATGAGCCACTGTGCCCAGCCAGTAAATTATTTTTATAAACGTAATGAGAACTAAGTAATTTGTATACTAAGTAAAATAATGTTCAAGAAACACACGTCGCAAGTTATAAAACAAGGCAAGATTTACACTTCATCTGATGTTTTATCACCTTTAATGGCTTTTAATCCTTAGATAAACATCTGGCTATAAGAACTATATGGGAGCAGTAACTCAAGAATTACATCCTTCCAAGAATCTGGATATTGTTTCACATGATGAGCTGCATTCTGTGCCTTCCTAGAAATAATGGTTCTTTTTTTTTTTTTTTGAGTTGGAGTCTCACTCTGTCGCCCAGACTGGAGTACAGTGTCATGCTCCCGGCCACCACAGCCTCAACCTGCTGGGCTCCAGCGATCCTTCTGCCTCAGCCCTTCAAGTAGCTGGAACTACAGGCGCGCACTACCACGCCCAGCTAATTTTTTGATTTATTGTAGAGATGAGGTCTGGCCAAGTTGCCCAGGCGGGTCTCAAACCCACGGGCTCAGGCAGTCCACTCACCTCAGCCTTCCAAAGCACAGGATTACAGGCTGAGCCACTGAGCCTGGCTTTGTGGAGCTTTTTATTTATTTTTTGAGTTGGGGTCTCACTCTGTTACCCAGGCTGTAGTGCAGTGGCACA
>CAUYQG010109511.1:0-25948 GCA_963574415.1 Tarsius wallacei | reverse complement strand
TGGAGCTTTCATCATACTGATCTGGGAGGTAGAATAAGAAATAGTTACTTAAGCTTATTGCATTTTAGTTGCCTCAAATGAATAATTGGAAATAATTGCAATCATATACGTGATGTTCATAAAATATGTGCCATGGCACACATGTCTCAGACACTCACTGGTTTTACTGAGATTTAGTAAATTTTCATAAATAAATGTCTGTTCATTTACTGTTTTTAGAACAATTACAGAGATATTAAATGGTTTTATTAAAAATAATTTTCAGTAGAGATAATTATCTTCTGGGTTCCCCCTATCACGTTGTCCATACATCTATTGAATTCAAACTTACCTGGATGTAGGTGACTCTTTTCATTCACATTGTAAACCTTATGATGGCTATTACTATTTTATAAGGTAAGTGATTGTAATGTCCCAGCAAAATCCTGGGAATATTACATATATGAGCCCAATTATTCTCAGTTATTCATTTAAGGCAAATTAAACATAGTACGCTTGTCAAATAGACAACTTAAGTAAAGTTGTAAAAGTGCATCAATAAATGGCAGCAGAGATTCAATAATTGTTTGCTGAGGTAGCACATTATTTCCATTTAACTCTTCTTTCAATTTGCTTTCTTCTCTGCTACCTCACATTAAATTTTACACCAATAATTTACATAAAAATTTGAATATAGAAAATAAAATATGTACTTTCTCTGAATTAGTATTGATGGCACTGAAAGGGTTAATATGAATTTACATGGTCTGATTCTCAATAAATATTAATTTCACAAGATATTGAGTGACATGATTTATTAATTATCAGGTATTACAAATATAGAAAAATTTTAATGTGAATTGAATATGTCTGGCAAAAGTATAATTTTATGTTCAATAGCCATTTAAACTGCTTTACTTATGAGACACAAAAAAACTAACTAGTATTGATTTTAATGTTTAAAAATAGTTCATCTACATGTTTCTGCAAAAATCATAGGCTTTATTTGGTGTATTATGCACTTCTTTATGTCTTCTCTTGTAAAACTTAAGAACATGTGTTATAACAAGTATTTTACCATATTTTACATATCTTTTTATTCAATTTACATTAAATTTTTTTCTATATTTGTAATACCCGATAATTAATAAATCATGTCACTCAAAATTACATTTACACAGCTATATACTGAGAGTCAGTAGCCCTGGACAATAATTAGCAGGACTTTGTAAGTTACTTCACTTTTTTCTAGTCTATAGAATGCCATATGTAAACTGGACTAACTTTAATGTTTTATAAAGATAAAATATATTGAAGATAGAGGTCTATTTCTAAGGATAATCATTGTCACTATTTTAGAAAAAAATATTAAAGTATTCAGAAAAGTATGATTAAGTGTTGGTCTTAAAATTAATCTCAATACTTTATATATACTTTTTTTTTTTGGTCTGACCTATCGGTGAGCTGGGCTCCCAAGGAATGTAGCAGTTCCCAAAGCTGCACTGCCAACCTGAGACCCACATGGTGGTCAGGGACATGATGGCGTCTGGATAGAACAATGTGGTGGTGCCTGAGAACTCGGGGATGCCAACAGCTGTAGAACACCCAAAGAGTTTTACAGTCTCTTGGTTTAGGAGTCAGTGAACCCAGCACCATGACGTGTTTTAGAGCTCTGCTGGTTCAAGGAGTCAGTGAGCCAGCCTCTGAGAAGTATTCACAACTCTGCCAGTTCTGTGAGCTGGTGAGCTAGTCCCTGAGAAGTGTTACAACTCCTTGGGCTTGGTGAGTCAGCAAACTAGGCCCCCAAGGAGTGCTGAAACACTCTCAGCTCAGCAGGTCTAGTTCTTCTAGTCCAGCATGTGCAACTCTTCTAGTTCAGCAGTTCCAGGTTCTTGTCTCATGCTCAGGAAGAATGAGGGAAGCAGACACTGGAAAGTGAGTAAATAGAAATTTATTAGAAGACAGGAAAGGTCCCTGTCTTCTAATAAATTAGAAGTGAGAGAAGACCTGAAATAGGGTCATTGACTGGAGGTCAAAGTCAGGGTTTTAGATAGTCTTGAGAGTGTGCTGATTGGGTGGTGGTAGCACCAATCAGAGAGAGGCATCATGGTATGTGATTGAAATGCACCAATTGGAAGTGGATTGGAAAGGGCAAATCAACAAGAAACATGCCAAAGGGGAAGTCCATGAGCCTGAAAATGGGTGTGCTCACTCCACTTCGTGGGGCTTGCAGTGGAACTTTTTACTGGGACCTGCTCTAATCTGTCTGCCTACCTGGTTTCTTCTTTTCTCCTCTTTCATTCCCCTCTGTGGAATAGTGATCCTAATTCCCATTAGACAGTAGGGATGATGACTGGTCTGGTTACTTCCTGCTTATCATTGGTGTCATATAAGAATGGCAGCTAGGGACTCTCTGGAAGGCAATCTAAGGGTCCTCAGTCGTAGGAAGCTTCCATACTAAGTTCCATCTGCATTACCATTTGGAGGTTGATGGTCTCTAGGTGAGAAACAAAAAAATTGTACAAAGAGGTTAACTATGCATGCATGGGTCAAATATGAGCAGTACACAAAAAGGAGCAATCATGGGAAAAATCCATGTCCATAAGATAGAAATTTCTAGGGAAGATAAGAAATATTGTCACCAGATGGGATGTGAACAAATTTGTTCTCTTAGAGTATCAGTAATTGAGACTTTTTTGTTTAAGATTTGTAGATTTTCCTTTACCTGGGAGGTGTTAATTAAAAAACTTAATTTAATTAATTAATTTAATTAATTTTAATTTATTCCTTTTCCCAGGTAAAGGAAAATCTACATTTAAGAATGCACATGTTCTTCCATGTTCTGCCATGAGCATATTCAGTGGTCAATAGTTTTACACGACCGCAGTAGCTAGTGAGTTGATGGACATTTGTTGATTCTCAGTAGCAACTACAGTGACTTTCCATCCACGAGGGTAAGATTTGATATGGATCTTTTTAACAGGGGTATCCTGGTAAACCAAGTAATTGAGACTTTTTAAAAAAGATTTGTAGATTTTCCTCTACCTGGGAGAAGGTGTTAATCAAACAACAAGAAGTTTCATTTAAGAATACACATGTTCTTCCACGTTCTGCCATGAGCATATCCAGCGGTCAATAGTTTTACAAGACCACAGTAGGTAGCAAGACCCATGGATTGAGCCAATTTACAACATCCATATTATGGGATAAGTTACTTTCCAATAAAAGTCCTCTTTTTCTGGTAAGAACCATTCAAGTGGAGACATAAAAGTGCCTGAGGAAGGTATATGGGTACATTGAGACAGTCTCTAATGGCCTCTGAAAAACCAAAACCTGCAGCCAACAGAACATCTTCTTACTGTTTTCCTAACATGAGGAGAATTTTTCAAATGGGGCAAGACATTGAGCTTCTCTCTAATAGGGCAAACAAATGAGGTATTTGAGTTCTCAGGAATAGAGTCAACAATGTGCCTCAAAGGGAAGAGTATGCTTTAATTCAACTTTTACCTACTCATAGAATCCCTTAAATGTGCAGATGGGACTCTTACATGCTAGGTTGAAATTGTAGAGCCAGATTCTCCTTGAACAAAAGAGAGGGAGCCCTAGCAAGTGGGGAGCTGACCTAATGAGACGTCTCCTAAGAGTTAATATCTTGCATATAAAGTATTCTCATATTTGCCAGCTTATACTGACATAGTGAAAAACAAAACCAAACCAAAGCTTTCTAACCTATGCCAGGGAGTTTGTTTATTAAGTGATTTCTTTAAATCTTTATATTCCCCTGTTCCTAGGAAAAGATGAAAACATTACACTGAGCTACATTTCAAATGACCAAACCAGCTACCCATACCCATAGGCTGTAAAACACCCGTGACATTTTGTACAAAGATGTGATAGCAGTCATGGAAATTCCGAAATAAAGAAAATGTGATAGAAAAGACTGAAGAAAATGTGATAGAAAAGCTGAAGGCAAGAAGTCTTGGGAATGAAAGTAGAGATAGAGTCACTTTAATGATCCCAGACAAATCTCCAAGATCCCAGACAAGCCTCTAAGAAGTGTTACTTTTTTTGTCTGACTGATTGGTGAGCTGGGTCCCCAAGGGATGTTACAGTTCCTGAAGCTGCACTTTCAGCCTGGGATTGATGTGGTGGCTGGGGACACTATGGTGTCTAGATAAGGGAACATGGTAGTATCCGAGAACCCAGAAATGCTAACAGCTCTGGTGCCTCCAAGGAATGTTACAACTTTCTTAGTTTAGGAGTTGGTGAGCCGAGCCCTGAGAAGTATTTACAGCTCTGCTGGTTCAGTAGACCAAGGAGCCAGACCCTGAGAAGTATTACAGCTCTGTTGACTTGGTAGGCAAGCAGCCAGGACCCCAAGGAGTGCTGAAGCTCTCTCTCCTCAGTGGATTCAGTTCTTCTAGTCCAGTGTGCAGTTCTTCTACTTCAGCAGCTCTTCTGGTTCAGCAGTTCTGTATTCTTGTTTTATGCCCAGGAAGAATGAGGGAAGTGGACACTGGAAAGTAAGTAGAAAGTATTAGAAGATAGAAAAATTCCAGGCAAGGGAGAGGGGCCCCAAAAGAGGGTTGTCAACTGGAGGACAAAGTCAATGGTATATATAGTCTTGAGAGCGTGCTGATTGGGTGGTGATAGCACCAATCAGAGAGAGGCACCATGGTGTGGAATTGAAATGCACCAATTGGGAGATGGCTGGAAAGAGTCAATCAAGAAAAAATATGCTAAAGGGGAAGCCCATGGATTTGGAAATGGGTGTGCTCACTCCAGTCTGTGAGGATTGCCACAGAAGTTTTTATTGGGACACTCCCTAATCTGTCTGACTATCCAGTTTCTTCCTTTCTCGTTTCTCACTTATTTATAAACTTATGTATAATGTCAAGTTTATATATAAACATATATTCTGTCATTAGAACATATCCTTGTATAGGTATTTTGAAATAATCTATTGGCATAAAAGACAAAGTGATAGAGTGCTAACACAGGCTAATGAAACATAACTTTTAAAAATCACATGCAGTTATTTATTGACTTCTAACACTGGGGGAGTTATAAAAACTCTTTAGCCTTCAATTGTATTTTTCATAAAATGGTCAATTCTTAATGCCAGTGATTATTTATAATTACTCCATATAGAGCAGCTTTTATAATAGTGTTAATAGTACTAACAAAGATAAAATTGTTTATTATAGTTTATTTACTATGATTGTGAACAGCATAACATACTGTTTAAGAAGGATGTCTTACACAAAAAATGTTAATCTCTATGTTTTGGGGGTTGGGGGCATCTATGTAACCTGTTTCTTTAAATAAAATCACATTAATTTCTCAGATGACCTTCCAAAGTGTTAACCCTTAGTTATAAGCTACATAGAACTGGAACTAAAATGGGATCGTGAGTATGAAAGATAATTTTTTTTTTTGAGGTGGAGTCTCACTGTCACCCAGGCTGTAGTACAGTGGCAAAATCACCGCTCACCACAGCACTGGCCTTCTGGGCTCAGGCAATCCTTCTACCTCAGTCTCCAGAGTAGCTGGGAATAGAAGCACCTACATTCTCAGTTTTGTCTAGGCTGGTCTTCAAAACCTGGGCTGAAACAATCCTCCCACCTTGGCTTCACAAAGTGCTGTGATTACAGGAATGAGCCACCATGCCTGGCCATGGATCTCAAAAGTGATAGCTAACACACACTCTCAAAGGTTTATCAAATAAATCACTGATTCTAAAAGTAAAATTTGAAATTCTGCATTATCCATATTAGCCTTTCCTTAATTAGGCAAAGTATCAAATAATTTTGAGATTTCCACTTTATATTTTACTTATAAATATTGTCAGAGAATTCCATGCATTATTTATTTTATTTTTGAAAAAAAAAATAAAGCTTTGCATTAAATAGTGACTTTTTTTTTCAATTTAGTTAGCTCTATCTAACAATTTAGGTGATAATTTTTGCATTGCAAATATTTTTTAAAACCGGGTGATGGGGTAACCCCTTTGAGTCCCTACCACTGTGTGAGCTTTTCTGTCCCCTCAATAAATCATGCTTTCTAAAAACAGTAACAACAAAAAACAAAAACAAAACACAAACAAAAAAAAGCAGGTAGTTTATTTTCTTCCCCAAATTCTCTCTGCATATATCCAAAATAACTGAGACAGATTAAAATTTTAGATGATAGAATATACTAACACTGATTCAGAAGTTATTAGAAAAGATAGTACACAAAATAATCTCCATATTAAGAAAAAATACAAAAAGCTGCTTTCTAAATATTTACTTTAATATAAATTAGACATTTTTAAAATAAAAGTTTTTATGATTATCTACCATAAATGCAATAAATAAGAACATTTCTGGGCAACCTCTTTACATTCCCTCCCACTGTGGGAGGTTTTCTGTCCTCTCAATAAATCCAGCTTTCAAAAAAAAAAAAAAAAAAACTTCATTACTTGCATGACTTTGCTATGAGATTGCTATTAGATTACAAAATACTCCCTATTTTTTTTTCATGGTTCATTTAAAAGCACATAGGTCTTTTGTTCATTCATCTGAAAAGTGACCATAACAGGAAATTATTAACATCCTGGGAGATTTCATTTGTCTTTGTTTAATGTTGCAGGAAAATAAATATTTCAATGATATGAAATCTGCTATATGGTAGAAAAATCTTATTACAGAGAAGATTTTTGTTATGGGGTGAATCAAAACATCATATAGCATAAATCATTCTGTTTTTAGTTTACATAACTGCAATAATAGAGATTACAACTGTTCTAATTTAAATGCAATAATTTTGTTTCATGCATGTTTATGTGACATAATACATTAAAGTATTATATTTTTCTTTTCTCATGAGTTTACTAATATTTGTGTTCTTTCATACTTGGAGCCTTAGACTTTTTAGACATAAAGTAACCCTTATACAAACCACCTAACCCTAGTAAGAGTGACCATCATAATAAAACAAACAACAGATGTTGGTGAGGATATGGAGAAAAAGGAATGTTTCTACACTGCTGGTGGGAATGCAAACTAGTGCAACCTCTTTGAAGGACAGTGTGGTGATTTCTGAAAGAACTAGAAATTGACTGTTTATATGACCCTGTTGGAAATATGCCTGGAGGAACGCAAGTTGCCTCACTAATCATCAAGGAGATGCAAATTAAAACTTCACTGAGATACCACCTAACTCCACTCAAAATGGCCATTATCAATAACTCAAAAAATAACAGATGCTGGAGAGGATGTGGTGAAAAGGGAACACTTTTGCACTGTTGGTGGGAGTGTAAACTAGTGCAGCCTCTGTGGAAATCAGTGTGACGATTCCTAAAAACTCTACAAATCGACCATCCATATAATCCCATCATTCCCCTACTGGGAATATACCTTGAAGAACCTAAATCACTCTATAAAAAAGATACCTGCACACGTATGTTTATCGCAGTATTGTTCACAATAACAAGATCATGGAACCAACCATGCTGTCCATCAAAAGAGGATTGGATTAAAAAAATGTGGTACATATACACAATGGAATATTACACAGCCATAAGAAAGAATAAAATCATGAATTTTGCAGCAACTTGGATGGAATTGGAGTTTAGAATACTGAGTGATCTCTCATAGAAACAAAGATCTGAGTATCACATGTTCCCACTCATAAGTGGACCTTTAACAGCTATCGTAATACTGTAAGAAAAGGATTGACAGTGGCGGGAAACTATGGGGGGGTGGCAGGGAGGTGGGATTAACAGTAGTCAATATCTGTCTGGGAATGGGGGAGCACACCTCATCCTCAATGGTACCTGCACAATGCATAATTGTCTACCTAATCCTTAACTGTACTTCACAATTTTAAAATGAAAAAATATGTTAAAAAAACAATAATTATAACTTATTTAAAAATTATGGTAGTTCTGTGAGTTGGAAGAAATTCTTTAACATTTTAAGTATGTTTTCTTTCTTTTTTTTTTTTTTCCCGAGTTGGAGTCTCACTCTGTCGCCCAGACTGGAGTGCAGTGGCCGCTCCCGGCCACCGCAGCCTCGACCTGCTGGGCTCCGGCGATCCTTTCGCCTCAGTCTTCCAAGTAGCTGGAACTACAGGTGTGCGCTACCACGCCCGGCTGATTTTTGATTTATTGTAGAGATGAGGTCTCACCAAGTTGCCCAGGCGGGTCTCGAACCCTGGGGCTCAGGCAATCCACTCACCTCAGCCTCCCAAGGTGCAGGATTACAGGCTGAGCCACCAAGCCCGGCTACAAGTATGTTTTCTTTTCCACAAAATGAAGGTATGTTATGTGCTGTTTGACAGAAATACAATATAAACTACAAATGTGAGTTACATAGATGTGTTTTTTTGGTTTTTTTGTTTTTTTTTTTGAGTTGGAATCTTACTCTGTTGCCCAGTGTGGAGTGCAGTGGCCGCTCCCGGCCACCGTAGCCTGGACCTGCTGCTGGGCTCCGGCGATTCTTCTGCCTCAGCCTTCCAAGCAGCAGGAACTACAGGCGCACACTACCACACCCGGCTAATTTTTATTTATTTATTTATTTATTGTAGAGATGAGTTCTCACCAAGTTGCCCAGGCGGGTCTCAAACCCGCAGGCTCAGGCAATTCACTCACCTCGGCCTCCCAAGGCGTGGGACTACAGGCTGAGCCACCGAGCCCGGCTCATAGATGTTTTAAAATTTTCTAATAGTCACATTTAAACAATAGAAAAAAAAAACAAATGAAATTAAGATTGTGGTATATTTTATTTAACCTAATATGTTTTAAATATTATAATTTCAACATACATATGAATCAATATAAAATATTACTAATGTTACTTTTTTAATACTAAGTCTTTTGTAGTAAGTTTATTTTAGACTTATAATGTATCTGAAATTGAATTAACCACATTTTAAGTACTCAATAACCATCTGGAGCTTGTGGTGACTGTATTGACCAGTGTAGCTCTAAACAACTGATCTCTATGGAAAATTCAAATCAATGTCAAGTATCTTCAAGCTACTGAACTTCAACAAAGTAAATGCAATGCTTTTTGTTCCCCTTTATACTTTTAATACCTGCACTGAAGAGGGCCTTCATTATTTTGGTTTCTTAAGAGCTCTCTCCTCTTTTTCTTCTGGAATTACTTACAGTCCTGCAGTCAAAATAACATGTATTAAAATCTCCTGATGTACATAAACAATATTCTACTTCACAGTGTCTTATCCATGGCATCATTTCATTTTTTTCTCTAAGCTCCCTGGAATAGACCTTCCTAAGATTCAAGGGGCTTATCATGAACCAGTTTCATATTCATGAGCCAGCTCTTCTTTGTTCATCTATATCTTGCTCATAATGCCCCTTTAGCTTCTTCCATCTTCCAAAAGGTACAACTGTCAGCAAGACAAGCATTTATCAGATGCTCTACTTTTAAGAGCATGAGACTTGGTAGATACTCTGATCCTTGAATTGCCCCATTTCTTTTTTATATTACTTCTGTGCCAGTTTTGTAATTTTGATTATTTGATCTTGTAACCTCTGTTTGTCTGGGTTAACTATGGAAATGTCTATATTTTATCCGTCTGTATGCTCAAGGAATTGTTCAGTTGGTGAATTTAAATACAGGTATATAACACCTTCCTGATATACGATGTGTCCTTCTTTCTCTTCTTTTTGGATTTTTGGTTGTTGAATTCAATTATACCCCTTTCATATTAGACACAGTCCCCAGCCATCAAATATAATCAGTGGATCCCAAATTTCAGTAAGAGGACAGAAGAATCATACCATTTACATCCTTCATTTTGTAAGGTTAAGACACTTAATTCCAGAAACATGACTTCATACCTATATATCTGACACCACTGAGGCTCTTTTGACAGTCCTCTGTTAAAATTCAAGTTCACTTTGATATCCTTACAATTCTATCAGTTGGTAGACACCTAAGAACAAACTTTTATCTTTAATTTATCTATATGACAATTTTATCTGAAAATGCCTGGACATCATTTCCATTTCGCAAGTTCTTCCTTTGCACCATAATAAGTCTTTGCATACAGTCAAACAAATGTCACATCTTTTCACTTCCTTGATGTTCAGTTTGCATGAACATCTTCTTTCCACCATAAAGTTCTTTCAAAGTCTTCTTGATTATGTCGGAGTAAAAGTAATATTTGCTGTGACCCAGAAAGTATTATGCCACCACCCCCATCGTCTGACCTTATCCTATGACATTCCCTTCCTTGATAAATCAGTTCCAGAACACTTGTCTCCCTGCTATTCCTCAACACACCAAGCATAGTTTTACTTTAGGATACTTGCCTTTGTCTGGAATATCCCTCTTACTGATATCTAGATAGCCACTGGACTTGCTTTATCACATCCTCACTTTAGGCCTCTCAGCCACTCTATATAAACCACAAAACATCCACAACCATCTTTTCTCTCATTTAGTTATACTTTTCCTATGAAACCCTGCATTGTCAAGAACTACATGGTGTCCCTCAAGAACTGTTCTGTCCATTTCCTGCCCTTGCCACTCTAACCACTGGAGATCAGATCCCAACTAAGAAGATGAATCTCCTCTCTGCCCTCATCTCTCCACAACTCACCTTTCTGAACCTGCTCTTCCTAGATGCAATTTCCTTTCCTTCACAGAGTAGCTTTAATTTTTCCACCTCATCATCAAAGCAGAGTTTTGGCTGTTTGGTGGTGACAAATTTCTTCAAAGATATTCATTTCAGCACAGAGTTTTTGTTTTATGTCTTACAGGTAAGAGGTACGTTAAGGAAACTTTCTGGGAATAAATGGAAGTCTGCCTAAATTAGTTATTCATATGTAAATGGGATAAAAGTTAAAACATATACAGGTGTAACTTTTTACTTTAGTTCACTTTCTAAAGAAGATTCTTTATCTCTTTGTCTTTTTCTTTCTTTCATTTTTGGGAGAGGGGATGCTCCTGTCCCTTTCTCATGCTGAGCAGATAATGGGGAGAGAGGCAAAACTGGAAAAGCCAAAGGTCCTCAGCTGGTCTCTATAAGAAGAAGTGGGGAAGAGACCATAGGAAGCTGATAGTCAGTGATATATGGCTTAGGAATGAAGAGTTTAGAGTTATAATAGATATAAAACAGCTACAAGAAAGAGTGGAGCTTTAGAAAAAAGGGAGATAAGAGGATGTTAGGAATTCAGTGTGTGTGATATAAAGTCTCACTCTGCCTCCCATGAAGAAACCTGTGGCATATTAGAAACTCCCTTAGCCTAGACAAGCTGGATGAGTAACTGGTTTATTAATTTAAAAGCCATTATTAAGGATTCTAAATGTGTTTCATATATGATTTTTATTTTAAGTTGAAAGTACATATTTTGAGGTGTGGCCAAGACCTAGTCAGTCAGTATGAGTCAATTGATAAGACACCTGCATTATCTTACTTGCATAAACTCTACCCACATAGATAATTTTAATTTTTTTAAAGTAGAGCGAGTGTTTTGGAGTGCCATATAAGTAATGTAAGTATATAATTTAAGTAATAATTCTGTTTTATGTTTAATGATTATATTTTAAATAACTAATTTAAATCATAGTCATGTTTTTCAAAAAATTTCTGATCTTTAATAGTTGTCTCACCCACATCCACTTCCACAGCATTATTTTAAACAAAATTCAAGTATTCAAAAGCATGCAACCTTATATCTTTTTTTAATACAACCAATAAGTCTTTCTTTTCACACTTCTCATTTAATTGATTTGTACAATAATAATTTACATAAGAGCCATGACAAGTACAACTGGTATGAACAAGTTTGGGGGCAAACACTACTAACTCTAGATGAGCAGAGAACTTTAACTGGTGGCAGCAGAAATTTATCAGTGTACTCTAAAGTGGAATAACATACTCTGTACAACTGTTCAGAATGCCATGGTAATCATACAGTTTGATATAAAGAATAAAAAACATCAAAGACAGTTCAATGTTTGTTGGAGTCCAACTTGTGTTTCTTAGGAAGAAATTGACTTCAAATTCATCCTGTATAATTGGAATTATACAAATCTTAACTTCTTATAACATAGTGAACTGAATAAGCCTCTGAAAGTCATTATTTCCAGGTTTTACACTTGCCATACAGATTTCAAATATCTTAAGGCCAAGTTTTGCAAAACATAAGCTATTATTACATTCTATTCTGCCACCAGTAATCATAAGAAGAGACATGATAGCGATAAAAGAATTATTTTCTCTTATGCTTTAACTCCAGGCATATTTGTCTTTTCCATATTGCACTTTGATCTTTGTATAAGTTACAAGTCTCTCTCATGTTTCCTGTAAATGATTTTTGAAATGACTTGTCCTTTTATCATACTAGTTCTGAGGGAGATAGAATGGTGTAATGGATGAGGTAGGCTTTATCAGCCAGGCAGGCCTAAATTTGGACTTCTGGGATTATAACCCTGTGACCTTGAGCAGTTTGATTAAGCTTTATTATCCTCACCTTCAAAATAGTTGTTAATATAACCTATATTGTAGGGCTGTGAGAATTAAATGACACAATATATGTAAAGAGTTAGCACAGTGTTTGGCACATAGTAAGCATTCCATCAATGCCAACTATCATTAGTTACTACCATCTTTCTTGGTTTTTATGCCAACTAGTGATAATGTTATCAGTTCTCTACATATGTTAGATGCTACTATCTGCCAAGTAGCTCACTATTCTTTGAAAGTTACTTCAGCAATGTGCTTAGCAGTCACGTGGGTCAAAGATAATAAAAGACAAGATTGAAGACATGAACCCAGCCCCCGCTTCTGACTTATTCAGTAATTTGCAAAAACATTTTGATGACCTTGGTTAAAAGTACCAGTGAAGAGATGCCTCGTTTTCATATCCTTATATAATTTATATTTTTGCTTTGATTTTTTTTTTTTTTTAACTTTGTATGGTCTAAGTGTCTTCTCTTTTCAACTGATTCCATTTGAAAAGATGGTTTATTTTAAAGGAAAGTGCTTGGGTTGTATAAAGATTCTGCAGTACGTCAAACACATCTCCAAGGCCAGTGTAGAGTGCTCCTCATAGGCATTAAATAAAGCTTCAAACAGGCTGCATTACTGGGCACTCTCAGCTTGTTCTCCACAGCCAGTTTCAATTTCACTAAAAGGAAAGAATTGGTAATTAATTATCTAGGCCATGTAATGAGTTTCCATTACTTGGAATTCAATAAAGCTCTTTCATTGTGACCAGGCTGATCAATAGCACTGAAGGGTTAATAGAAACCATAGATACAGCTGGGATAATAGAATGGTTATAGGAAATTAGGCTGGGTCCCTGAAGCACTCTTTCCTCTCCCAAGGGAATGGATGCTGCTCAGTAGCTCCTTTTTTAAAGAATACTTTGTGAGGCATTGCACAATGAGTAGGCTATTGTGTTACTGCACAAGCTAATGAAAATTACCTTTACAAAATCCATAAGCTATTGGAGCTGGAATGATTGGAGATTATTTAGTTGTATTTCTCATGGATCATCATGCCTTCTAGACAGCTAATTTTTTTGTACCAAGTGATGTCATCTTTATCTTCAACATTAACCTCCTCATCTTCTAACTGCTACAGTTGATTAGTTAAAGAGTGTCACTGACAAAGAAGTAGCCAGTCTTTGGAGTAGCAAGAGGTGTATGTAATTGCCTACATTGGGAAAATGTGGAGGACTCTAAAGGGATGGGGGTAAGGAATTTATTTTCTGTGAAATTTTAATCTGGAACTGAAAAGAGAATGTATTTAACTGGGGGTTATAACTGATGGACCCGACAGAGATACAGAGTGTACCTATGAGAAGGGTTAGCACAATGATCAAATCACATTTATAAGGACATCACTTGCCCAAGAGAGTAGGACCACAAACTCCAACATCCTAAAAGAGGCCAGGGGGTATAACTGGTACTTGAAGGATTGCTTGCTTTAGTGGCAATCTGTTGTTTTCTTTTATAAGGACTATATTTTTCTTAAGATAACTTGAATGTGTTTCTTTTTCTTGCAAACAAAGGATCCTAAGTAGATCTCTGGTTCGATTTCTGCATTTTCCAAGCAAAGAGACCAATTCCTGAGAGTGTCATTCAAGGATGATAGCAAATTTTCGGAGACAGATTATAGTTTCCAAAGACAACTATAACAATATTTCCTATTCAAAAAGCTCTCATGCAATGTGACTTTGCCACTTCATTAAGAAGCTAAGTGTATTTTTCCTCTTCTTTGAATCTAGGCTGACTCTGGGTGCTTTGACCAGTAGAGGAGAGTTTATGGATGATGAGATGCCACAAGGAAATATATACACACACACACAGAGGTGGAGAGATTGAGAGAGAGAGAGAGAGAGAGAGAGAGAGAGAGAGAGAGAGAGAGAGAGAGAGAGAGAGAAGAGCACTGAGATGTCAGTCACTACATAAGTAATAAGCCATCTTGGAAGTGAATCCTCCAACTTCAGTCATGCCTGTTGAAGACACATGGACATGGATTAGAGATGAAGCAGCTCTTGGTCAACTCCTTTTCAAATCCCTGACCTATAAAATCATGAGCAAAATAGAATACTGTAGTTATTTTAAACTACTAAGATTTGGATTAGCTTGTTATGCAGCAATTGATAATTGAAACAAAGGATCACTTTGCTTTCAAATGAGTTTTCTGTTCATGGTGTCTCAATTTTATTGGAATAAAGCAATATTTTTAGCAACACATCGAAACACTTTTTCAAGCTAATGTCTTCTTTTGTAAGTGGAAAAGTACATCTATGTCATCTTAAAATCACAGGGAACAAAGATTCAAATTGTGTGAGAAATGCACTTTCATTATGCTTCATGACAACACCATGGAGGATGATATCGTTACTTCATTGTATAGTTGGAGAAGATGAGAAACATGATTTCAAGATGCTACCATGTGTCAGCAATGCTAATTTTAAGATTTACTCTTTTATAGTTACCCATTGCCTCGGTTCCAATAGCTAGAGATGCTTATATTTATATCACGGGACTACTCTTTGGTTTCCATTCTATATAATTAGTAATTGTTGAATTTAATTTGCATAACAAATTTTTGGTCGATATCTTACTGGTCAGAATGAACCAGTTTCCAATTTTTTGCTATCCACATCAACACATTTTGTTGTCTGTCTTCTAAAAGCAATCCTAATAGCATTCCTAGTGGGTGAGAAGTGATATCTCTTGTTTTTTAAATTCACTTTTCCCTAAGGACTAATGATGTTGACTATCTTTGTGTGCATTTATTGACTACATGTATATTTTCTTTGAAGAAATCTTTATTCAAATCTTTTTCCCATTTTTGAATTCAGTTATTTATCTCTTCAGTGCTGGATTAGAAGAATTCTTTTTTTTTTTGAGTTGGAGTCTCACTCTGTCACCCAGACTGGAGTGTGCAGTGGCACACTCCCGGCCACTGCAGCCTCAACCTGCTGGGCTCCGGCGATCCTTCTGCCTCAGCCTTCCAAGCAGCTGGAACTACAGGCCCGCGCTACCACGCCCGGCTAATATTTTGATTTATTGTAGAGATGAGGTCTTGCCAAGTTGCCTGGGCAGGTCTCGAACCCTCGGGCTCAGGTAATTCACTCACCTCAGCCTCCCAAAGTGCGGGATTACAGGCTGAGCCACCGAGCCCGGCGGTGTTTTTATTAAAAGCATGTGTGAAATGGGTTTTCTATACTACTTGGCTGCATAATGGGTGAAATTTCTTTCAACCTCTTAGCTAGTGCCTTTAATGCACATCACATACCTATTTTCTTTCCCTACTATCATTGTGGAAAGTATTTCTGTTTGGGGAGTTTTTGTTTTTAATTACATTTTTCTAACATTTCCTCTAGCAATCTACTTGCTTGCTACTTGAAAAAGATGTGTGAAAAGTGAAGAAATATGTATTTAGTCACATTTTTCCTCTGTTATAAATATTGCAGTTTTACGAACCAATCAATGTGCTCCCCAGCATTATATCTTCTTGTCTTCTCTCTTGTCTGCCTGTTGAGGAGGGGCTACCTGTTAGAAGTCCTTCACATTCCATGGGGAGTGGCAACACTCTTCAAGGTAAATGAACCAGAAAGAACAGAGGTCACAAACCATGAAGGCTTACAAGACATAAACCCATGTGCTTCCCTGCTCACTCTTGAGAAATGAGGGACTCTGAAAATCTCTCTGGATGCATGTTGAGTGATAAGGCCATGAGACTTGCTAGCCTATTCCTATCTGAGCTTCATGACTTCTGTCTTGATAAGGTTTTTCAAGCTACAACCTGATCACCTTCAGTTCTTTGAAAGAAGAGGAATTATCTTTTCTGCTCCAAGACCCTGTTACCCAACTCTTTCTTGAATTCAGTCGTTTTCTATTCAATTAACTAAGTATTTGTTAGTTGGAAGCAAAATAGCCTAATGCGCATTCCTGAGTTGCTGCTAGAATTTAAACCCAGATTTGGTGATTCAAGATAGGGAATCTGTGTTCTCATGTGTAAATCATATGTAAATGATATTAATGATAATAACTCTTCAGAAAATGTTTACAGTACATACTTTTTTGAATAATTAAATGTACATAACTGGATAACTTTTACCTCTT
This sequence comes from Tarsius wallacei, assembly GCA_963574415.1. Classification (NCBI taxonomy): domain Eukaryota; kingdom Metazoa; phylum Chordata; class Mammalia; order Primates; family Tarsiidae; genus Tarsius; species Tarsius wallacei. Next base: position 9,365 of record CAUYQG010109511.1, on the reverse strand, counting down.
AAATTCTGGTTTATATTTTTGTAGTTGCTGTTACTGTTATTATTTTATTTAATAGAAGATACATTTAATCAGTTAGGAACTTTCTCTTCTTTCCTTCCTTATTCTCCAATGACCAGTAAACAGATTTCTTGAATTTCCTGGGGCTGAAAGTCCCCATTTTCCTTGCGATTTTTTAGAAAGGTAACAGGATCCACAATAGGCAAGAAGACAACTGCACTCACTCCTCTCTGCTGCCTTTCACAGACTGACCCAAACAGTGAGTTTCACAGTATGCAGCAATTCTGCAAATGAGACCCATAACATTGGCCCTTCTCTGTTTTAGAAAACCGTTTCACTATGGGAATTAAAACCACAGATCCAAGCTCACTGGCAAACATCTGCTGTTCATTGATAGCACCATCTGGTAATTCAGCGTCTCATTCTGTTGTAGCAGCTTCATATAGCTGCCTGCCCAAAATTAATTATTCTATAACAACTTGTTTTCTGGAAGCACTGGGCAAATAAGGTAGTTTTGCTGAAAGCTACTAATTTGATGCTTTACCCGTGCTTGAATGGGCATTTCTGCGCCTTCACCTGGTCATGGTCTGAAGTGTTACGGACTGGTAATTACATTTGGGGAAGGAAGGGGAAGAGAATGCATACTAATGCCCTGAGCAAGTAACTTGGGGGAAAAAAATGTGTTTATCTGCATTTCACAAACTCATGAGCATTCATGGCCTAATCTGAATAATTTATTTACAGGGATGATTATGATAATACAGCCTAAGCTGCATCTGTTTGAAGAGCTTAAGGAGTACTCCAGAGAGTGGTGATGTCTTTTAATATAGCCATAGCCTTCACCCATTCAATTAGTAGCCTCTTCAATTATTGATCTCACCATTCAATTTGCAGAAATGTCACAAAGTTCCAGTGCTATGGGAGCAGCTGACTCAGAGTGGTACATTGGATGGGGTCACTAACTAGCAGAGTGCAATGAAATGAGCACTGGATGGGGTCATTAACTAGCCAAGTAATGTTCAGTAAGTCACTTCGTCACTCTGGATCTCAGTTTTCTCCTTGGCAAATAAATTCCCTGACCTATCACACCCCAGGTTGTTTTAATGCTCAGATGAGATGAAGAGGTTAAGACAGTGTAGTCAGTAATGAGCAATATGTACATATTACAAATTTCATCCGCTTACCTTTTCTTTACATACCAGAATCTGATAAAGTAGGGAAGATATATTGTTGCAACTCTGGAGCCAAGTGTTTAACCTATAAGTATGTGTGGTTTGGAGCATTTGTTTTAGGAGCAAATTGTCTCATCCCAGCTCACCTGCTATGCATTTTTACACACTGAACTCTCTTTTCAGAACATACATTTTTTCAGCATTTGGCTGCACAATAGGTCTTCACTTTTGCCACACATTACAATCAGCTGGGGCTCTTTAAACATGCCAATGTCCAGGCCTCAAAAGAGCTGTCTCTCTAACGGTATGGCTCAGGCATCCATATGTTTTTTAAAGTGTCTCAGTTCATTCAAATGCATGGTGAAGAATGAAAACCACTTGTATAGAGGAAAGAGCACCAGCTTTGGAGCCAGACATCCTTGACTCTGCCTTTCTTCTGATTGAGTGACTTTAAGCTGAGGTCTCTGAAAGTCAGTTTATAATGTGAAAATGAGACAGGGTAATTGACAACTTTCAGAATTGTTGTGAGTTTTTAAGATCACTTATGTAAGGTGCCCATCCTAGTAAAAGCTCAATAGTTGGTAACTGTTTATTATTTATATACTAACTTTTAGTGTATAAGTGTCATTGTGTAGTGTGCATGTATATGTATCCATTTACCATACACACATACATATACACACACAAATACACACTCGTTTGTTTCCACATCTCGATCATAAAGTCTCTGAGGACAGTCTATGGTTTCCTTTTCCCCTAAATCCCCTACAGCTCCCAACAAAGTGCTGAGAATATAGTAAGTGGGTACATAATGGCTATAGTCACTATTGTTAATCAGTATATTGACAGAAGGGAGATGCAAAATCATATGCTCTGTCAAGCATATTTAAAAACATCAAAACTGCATTCTAGTAGACTCTACAACTTTTGATAAGATCCTAAGAGCATTCAGACATCTGAATTTAAGCCACAGAAAATCTTTTCTGTAATCAAACTGTGAGCCCAACAGCTCAGTCAGGTATTACATATAGAGAGCCATGTTTGTCGCAAGGCATTTTACTTGATAAAGGATGGCAGGAAGGGAGCTGTGCATAAGATGTGAAGGAGAAACTGATTTTCATTTCTGAAAGAACTAATGCCAGAGTCATGTTCTAGAAACAATGGCTACTGGAGGGCTCAGGTGCTTGGGTGCATGAAACTGGAAATAGAATGGGTTCAAGAAGGAGGAGTGGACAGGGACACTGGAAGCAAAGTGAGAGACCAGAAAGTATTCATTACGGGGTCAGAGCAGCAAGGAGCCACTTAACATACTTTCTGGCACAAGCTCAGATTAGTCATAGAAGTGGAGCAGAGCAACCGGTAAGACTGGCTGGGGCAAAGGGAGAGTGACACAGCAAGGGGGTCCGGCAGAAGACCTGCTGGACATGCAGCATCATTGCATGAGCATCCTTGCTACTCTCCACCCTACAGTGGGCAGGCAGCAGGCATGAGCTAGAGCAGACTAGCAGCCTGCAGATGTGTTCTGTGCAGTCTGCATATTTAGTTTCACAGTGCAACTAAAGAGGTGTCACTCTAGATCTTAACAAAACTGAACAACTTACGCTCTTCTGTGCCCTCCTCCTGTCCCTGTATAATTTTGAGTTTTCAAACTCTGAGTTAAAGCCTGATAATAGCCCCAGAGTCCACCTGTTGTCTCTCTCAAGTATTTGGTCTTCTCTTCATTTTATTGCATATTTCAAGTTTCACTTCAGTGTTCTCTAAGATCCTCTCCCACCATCAACACACACACACACACACACACACACACACACACACACACACAAAGATAAAAGTAATTCAAACCAATGAGGAAACAAAGCTTCAATTCTCACCACAAATCATCATTCATTACAGGATGACATAGTATTAGAACATATGCCATAAGGTGTGCATGGGAGTAGAGATTTAGGGAGTTGCACAGAAGCACACTTTTGTAAGAAACCCAGCAAAAGTGGTCTAGAACTCAGGCAAGAAAGACAAAGGTTTAGGGCAGCCCAAACCAGAATCAGGGAAGACTAATGTCCCAAAATCATGACTTACATAAGTCCAAAACTCAGTCATCTGAGTTTGAGGATGTAGGCCAGGATTGGAAGCAAGGCCTGCCTTCGTCAGAAGTCTCTTACGACATGGAACCAACCATGCTGCCCATCAAAGCTGGACTGGATAAAAAAGTGTGGTACATATACACAATGGAATATTATGCAGCCATAAAGATGGGCAAACATATGGACTTCACAGCAACTTGGATGGATTTAGAGACGATCATACTCAGTGATCTATCACAGAAACAAAGGACAGAGTACTATATGTTCTCATTCATAAGCAGACCTTGAAAAATTATTACAATACTTTAAGAAAGGGATTGGCAGTAGTGGGAAACTGCCAGGAGAGGGGGTATGGGATTAGCAGTTTAGGGAAACTGCCAAGGGAGGGAGGAGCACACCTTATCAACAAGGGTACCTGTATAATGAACATTTATATACCTAACCCTGAATTGTAGCCCACATCTTTAAAATAAAAAAAGGGGAGGGGGGAAGAAATCTTTTATGCCTTATTCTCTCTACCACTGTAGGGGTGACCTCAGGTGTGATATGGCAGGAATGGTAGGTTTAATATACTTTACCTGAAAGAAAAGCACTGTCATTAGCTCTAATTTCAAATATATCTCTGGTTTAAAGAAATTACCATTCTTTCCATGCTCAGGACTCAGAAGAATTACATTTGTGGTGTAATTAGTCAAATAACTAGGTCTTATCTGGGAAAAAATATAAAGAGCATTTTAAAAGAAATAATTCTCTGAGCTGATATCTTTTTACTGATTGGATTTCCATTAATACCATATTACCTTGTAACTATTTTCACAACATATTTTTAAAATTTCATTTTTGCTCACAACTTTTATAATATAAAATTCCATTACTAACACCACAGTTTTAATTGTTTTTGTATTTCTTTCTCATATTTTCCAAATACACCATATGTTGCATTATTATATTTGGAATACAATACAGTTCTGTGACTTTTTGCCATATAATGTCATAAAACTTTTCTCTTAGAAAAATATCATTTTTACATTCAGGAAGAAAATATTTTCCTGTGAGAAAGTTAACATTATATTAACATTATTATAACATTAGCATAGTAGTCATATATTAGCTAACATTCATTTATATTAATATAAAATTCAATTATATTTACCTAAGATATATTACCTATAATAGATTAGGTACATTTATGCACATTTTAGTTATTTCCAATTGTTCAGTGTTTTTGAGAGACTTCCTACATTTTTGTAATTACATATTTCCTTAGGATAAATCCCATAAATTGGATTACTGAAACAGTGATTCTGAATATGCAACAAGACTTGTTAACAAGAAATTGCCCCATAACTTTTAGATTTTAATAATGAAACTTTCCAGTAAAGTGGGCAAAGCACAAATTATTTTACACACTTTATAGGCAGAAAAACTGAGCCTGAGAGAGGTTCATAAACAGCAACATAAACAGCCCCTCATGGAAGAAGAAGAAGGAGGAGGAGGAGGAGGAGGGGGAGGAGGAGGGGGGGAGGAGGAGGAGGAGGAGGAGGAAAAGGAGAAGGAGAAGGAGAAGAAGAAGGAGAAGGAGAAGGAGAAGAAGAAGGAGAAGAAGAAGAAGTGGGGAGGGGAGAGGAGGGGGGAGCATGTTCTTAAGGCATAAATATTTTGCCCAAGGCTACATGTATAGCTCACTCAGACCTTTAGACCTGAGTGCTCCTCATGATGAATAAGCTGAAATCTTCAAGTTTGTGACTTAGTCAAACAAAGGAGAAGAATTCCCAACCTGTTTCAGCAGTGAACTGTCATGTAACTCCACTGTTGAATCTGGTGTTAAGCAATCATAATTGCTTTGTATCCTTCTCCCTTAAAAATAGTGAGTTTGTTGGTGGTTTTCCTCATGTGTTCCATCTTTGACAGTACCAGTTATTTAAGGGATTTTCTTTGCATAATTATTATTTTTTTAATTTTAAAGATGTGGGGTACAAGTCAGGGTTGGGTACATAAGTGGTCTACATATAGGTGAAGTTTGGGCCTCCCATTGGTCCCCACTTCACCTGGATTAGTATCAGGCACCCATATTGATGTTGTGTGCCCTGCCCTCCCTTCCCTGGCAGTGTCCTGCTACTGCCCATCCCTTTCTTTTTGTATTATGCTAGATGTTCAGGGTCTACTTATGAGTGAGAACATGTACTCAATTCTTTGTTTCTGCAATAGATCACTGAGTATGATAGACTCTAAATTCATCCAAATTCCTGCGAAGTCCATAATTTTGTCCTTTATGGCTGCATAACATTCCATTGTGTATATGTACCATATTTTCTTTTATCCACTCCAGTTTCAACAGGCAACAGGGTTGGTTCCATGTTTTTGCTATTGTGAATAGTGCCGAATAAATATGCAAGGCAGGTATCTTGTGTAGAATGCTTTGAGTTCCTTTGGGTATATTCCCAGAAGGGGGAATTACTGGGTTATATAATTATTCTACTCAACTCTTTTTCTAGGTAACTTACATAACTGGCATATTACTTTTGCAGATTTAGAGAAACATCTGAATGTAAGCAACAGTGAACAGTAGCAACCAATAAAAGGGAACTATTTCAGTTGTCTATTTACAGTGTAAAACAAGTTTATCTGCTATGTCAACTACAGGAATTATGTAAAAAATGCCCAGCATTTCTGGAGACTTAGAAACGGGCTGCCAATCATATGAGTTGGTGAGGTGGTCTTGTTGCTTCTTGGAAGGCTAGGACTTTGGAAATGAGTTCAATAATTACAAATGAGCATTTCCTTTGAAATAACTTCCAGAAAACTTGTATAATTAAAATTATTTGACATTTTAAAAACATTTTGCAGCTCTTAAAAGGTTATGGATATATACGAACCTGGGAATGCAATTCTCAGAGAGGTGATATAACTACTTAAATGTATAAAATAGACATTCACATTTTAAAGTAATGATCTTTAGGAAAATAGACATGCTTTTTGTTTAATTTTTTCTTATTTACCTTCTATCCATTAACCTCAAAAAGCAGTCAGAGTACAACTTTCAGTGAAATATCCCAGTTGTACAATTTGGGATGGAACTTGAAGATCATTAATGCAACTCCCATGTAGTATCTCTTAAATTATCTCTGAAAAAATCTCAGCAGTCTCTTACTATTTCTGGAGATAAATTTTTTTATTATATCTTTGGAAATTTGTGAGTCTAATTTTTTTTTCTTAATATGAGTCAAAAATCAATTCTCTTCTACCTTAATTTAGAACTTCCATGTAATGTTACACAAAAGTCTACCTGTGGAATATCAGAAGAATGAGTGGATTAGGTGATTTCAATATTTACTCCAACTCAAAAATTTTACCTGAAAAACCTTTAGATACCGGAATTTCATCATTTAATCCTTACTACAGATTTTCTTAAAATACACCCAAATACCTTTTCCCTAAATACTCCAAAGTATGATTGGAGACAGAGATACAGGTTGCTCTCAAAGTTGGAAATTTTTACTTTGTCACTTAAGTGGTCAATAATGTGAAGAACCTTAAAATTCTTCAAGTTGATGCTAAGTCATGACTCCATTCAGCACGTCTACTCTTAGTGAGAAAGCAGTAGTGAAAGTCACTTTGAATAGAGACCTATTTTAAGTAAACCTTTGGGAAACTGTTGTGAGAGCAATGTGTTTCACCTTGTTTAATGGTCATGGTGATTTACTTAATGAAGAGAGAATGGAAAATCAGTGGAACATGTTGAATAAATGTGATGAGAGCTACTAAGAACTATGCCCTGCAGCAAACAAAATTGGGCAGCTATCAGTCAATAAAGGAATCACTGTATGTTAAAAAGTAAAAGCTTTTGATGTGAGTTAGAAGAAACTAAATGAATGAATTTAATACTTGTGGAAAAATCCAGCATATGGTATCAAGACACTATAGAAAAACAGACAACATAGAAGAAAAATGCTGTGGAATTTCCAATTTGGAGCACCAAATGAGTGGTGCAACCCATGTAAATTTGGGTTCTGATTTATAGTCAACTGAAGTTTTTTTTTTCTCGGTGTTCCTAGGGACCCCTACCTCTGCAAACAATAGCATAATGATAAAACCCCCACGTATATATAGTAAATAGGGACTGATAGAGTCCCAATTTGATAAAGCAAAATCCCAGTTTACTCACTTGAAGAAATGTGTGGAGAGAGTTTAGGAAGGATTCTTTGAGTAGAAAAATAAAGAAACAACAGGAGGATAGATTTAGGTCTGTGATAGAAGAGTTGCACTGAATGGTTGTTAGAGAACTTCTTGGGTATTGCAGACCTGTGTGGCCCTTGCAAATTTTACTCATGGTCAGTACAAATAAAAACGAAATGTCTTGTGATCTACATTTGCCTCTTATGTTGACTGATACCACTGTGGCATGGAGAAAATCTTAGAGGGAGCAAACTGTTAAATTTGAAAGCTCATGAAGGGGATGATTAAGGAGAAAAATGCCTTTTATCACAACTCAAGATTAAAACTATTAGGGCTTGGAATTGCTTATTGAGAAGAAGCATCCAAATATTTAGTAATGTTACTATGTTGGAACAATTCAACAGGGATATTGGAACAATACAGAAAAGGAGTAATAAAACAAAAAAAAGTATTAATTCCTCACCCCAAAGGCAAAAACTGATAACATTTTTCTGTAAACTTTTTCAGTTCTTTCATATCTGTGTGTCTGTTTACTCATCTATATTTTATAAAATTGGAGATATACTTGACTTCTCACTTAATATATCATGAACACTTTTCATGTCATTCAATATTCTTTTAAAATTTTATATTCCATGGTTACATTTTGTTTTCAATTTGTTTAGTCAATATCCTGTTATTGGATTTTATGTGGTTTCCTGTAATTCATGTTATCCTTGTTCACAAATATTTGTGTGTGTTTATGACTATTTTCTAGGATAAATCCTTATATGAAGAAATACTGTACAAAAGAGGATGAACATTTTTTACTTTCAATACTTATTTTCAAATGGCTATTTCCATCATCTGTTGCTGAACTGAGTATTAGCATTTTTAAAAACAGAAATTTGATGGATCAAAACAGCATTTGATACAGTTTTTCTCTGATTACTGGTGAGAATGAATGTATGATTTACCTACTTGATGCTCCACAGAACAATTAATTTGTCACTGGACTAAATCACCCAGATATCACTGACTCTGACATTCCTCTTTAATCAGTGGTGATGATGGTGGCTAAAGCTTGGGCCAGGAGAAGCAAACCTAATGTTCTTCATCTGAATAAGAATAATTTCAGGCCGGGCTCAGTGGCTCAGCCTGTAATGCCACGCTTTGGGAGGCTGAGGTGAGTGGATTGCCTGCGCCCACGGGTTCGAGACCCGCCTAGGCAACTTGGCGAAACCTCATCTCTACAATAAATCAAAAAATTAGCCGGGCGTGGTAGCGCACGCCTGTAGTTCCAGCTACTTGGAAGACTGAAGCAGAAGGATCGCCGGAGCCCAGCAGGTCGAGGCTGTGGTGGCCGGGAGTGGCCACTGCACTCCAGTCTGGGCGACAGAGTGAGACTCCAACTCAAAAAAATAAAAATAAATAAAAATAAATTTAAAAAAAGAATAATTTCAATCCTACAATCCACATAATCTTACATTTTTGGAAAAGATAATGCTATTCTAACCTAAATACTACATTCTGCATTGACAAAATGAATTTAGAATAAATTGAAATAAGCTAAATCAGTTAATAAAATCAAATTGCTAGCAAAACAATAATATTAACCAGCTTACTCCATTTTGTTTAAAACTTTTATCTTAGTTACCTGCCTGACCTAAGAATTAATGCCTACACATAATTACAGTAACATTCCCATGACCACAGACCCCCAGCTTTGTCTCCTTTGGGCAGGTCGTGCTGACCGTTTTATCCTGACTGCAACAAAACTCCTGAACCATAAGTTCCATATAATTGTATGCTTTGCTAACTGAAATCAAATGTTACGCTTTGCAAAACCCCATTGTTACATTTTCATATTTTGTTCTTATATTCTGTTAGTGACCTAACCAAGGTAACTCCATTGTGTAATGATTCTTCTACCTTGTCTCTATGTAACTACCTTAAA